>CAUYQG010005126.1:0-21559 GCA_963574415.1 Tarsius wallacei
TCTGTGTCTTTTCAATGGTGTATTTAGTCCTTTCATTTTCAAACTAATTATTGAAAGTGAGAGTTGATCCATACATAATGTTCTTAGAGAGTTGTTGTTATTCCTGTTTGTGTGTTGTCTTTCTTTTGGCTTTGGAGTTGATTCATGTGTGTTTTTAATCTTTTACCTGTACTCTTATGAAGAACGTTGTTCTTTTTTCCTTTTTTTCTGTGTTCAATACTTTCTTAAGTGTTTCTTGTAGAGGTGGTCTGGTGGCAGTGTAGGTTCTTAGGGATTGGATATCTGGGAAAGATTTCAATTCTCCCTCACTGATGAAGCTTAGCTTGGCTGGGTAGGTTATTCTCAGTTGAAATTGTTTATGTTTTAGAACTTTGAAGATAGGGCTCCAAGTTCTCCTAGCCTGGAGGGTTTCTGTAGATAAATCTGCTGCTATTCTAATTGGTCTTCCCTGGTAGGTAGTCTAACTTTTTTCTCTTGCTGCCTTTAGGATTTTTTCTTTTATACCTACTTTGTTTAGGCAAATTATTATGTGTCTGGGAGTTGGTCTTCTCATTTGTTGTCTTGCAGGGGTTCTCTGAATCTCTTGAGTTTGAATTTTTGCATCACTGATGAGATGACAGAAGTGTTCTTGAATGATTCCATGAAATGTTTGTTCCAGTGTGGCCTCTGTTTCTCTCTCTGCCTCAGGAAGGCCAATTACTCTTAGGTTTTTTTTTGCTTGAAGTAATCATTTATCCCTTGAAGGTTTTGTTCTGTCTTTTTAAGCTTCTTTTCTATGTTTTTGACAGTTTGGGTTAGTTCTGTGTTTTGGTCTTCGAGCTCTCAGATTTTTTCTTCTGCTTGGCTAATTCTGCTTTCCATGCTTATTAGTTTGTTATTATTTCCATCACAGTATTCTTTACTGCTGTTATTTCTGTCATCAGCTTCTTCCTATTTTCCTCTTGTCTCTCCTCAATTTTTTTTTATTCTCTCTATTAATGCCTTGAAAGCATTGATTAATGGAAAGGATCATAAGATAGTAACAGAAACACAGCAGAAAGGTATAGTACAATGCCATTTTTGTAAAATCTTTATGAATATATGTGTGTTTACATGCATAGGAAAAGCCTGAGTGACTATATACTTAATGAAAATTGTCAGAGTTGGGTAAAAAATCACAAGAGACCTTTACTGATTGTTTTGCATATATTTTTTATTGTATTATATGGAGACTAATGAATCTACAGGAAATGGAAAGGGTAGACTCTTATAACCACAATGGGGAGAAAACTTGAGATACTCCCCTCATAGGATGCCATTTTATTTTTTCTAAGTGTTCTACATATGGTACATGTCTCTTTCCTGAGTATAAACATCAAAAAAGAAAAAAAAAGAATCTTTTACTCTATCCTGGAAAAATGTCATTTGTTGATAATGTTTATTGAGTAAATAATAATACACCAATAAACAAATGAATGTGTAAGATAAAAGTGAGGAAGTTATATAAATAAAATTGTAGCATTTTTCTTTGGTTGTTTATATAGTTATTTCAAATTGAAGGTCAATTTAACTCACCTCCCAAACAAGGTTGAAACACATTCCTTATCATTATCAATACACTACTGGAAAGACTCTTGTTTACAACCAGTTTCTCCTCCCTCTCCTAACCTCCCCAGAACAAAGTTATAAGTCCATCAAGTTAAGCTGTTGCATTTTATCTAGGTATGCCACTTTTGTAAAATGAATACTTCTCTGAATTGCAGAAGGTCTATACACACAGCTACTCATAGAAAAAGAATTGCTTGCAGAAATAAGCAGAATAACTTTTTTCAAAAACATAAATTTGTAAATGTAACAACTAGTTGTCCAAGTATCTATTGGAAGGAGGTCTGTTATTTCTCCAGCAGTTTTAACACAGGTGGTATTATTTGAAGTTAATAAAATTGTTGGAACTGGCACACTTATTAGTGGTTGGTAATTTGTTCATGGTTATAAACTAGTGACAACCAATCAAACTTATGAATTCTGAAAGTTTTTTTACACCAGAATGTTGTGTTTAATGATTCATAAAAAACTTTTTGTGCTGCTTCTTGACTAAAGAGAATATTTATTAAAATTTACAACCTATTGAATTTGGAGCACTTGGCAAAACACTGTTTTATTCTAGCAACCCAAATAAGGTGGCATCTTGTCAGCATAATCCTGAATGCAGTATTATCCAAAGCACATATGACTGATTATTCTAGTCCATTTGCCATTGTATTTGACTGTTAAAACTTGCTTGTGCTTGTAAACATGTATCACTGGCAATGCATTCAAGCAATTGAAAATGTAAATGAAAACGGATTATCTGGGCTAAGAAAGCATCAGTGTGGACTTTGGAATTGAAAAGAATTGGGCTCATATCTTAACTCAGCCTCTAACTGGAGTGAAGTTTATAGAACTTCTCTGAACATCAACTTTTCATATGTAAACTGGAGATAGCAATGCTTGTTCCTCAGAGTGGTAAGAGAGTAAATGAAATTATGTTTATAAGTGCCTGGCATATACTAGGCACTCCAAGCATGGTAGTAATTATTATGCTGTCTCTGGCCAACTTTTCCTTTCTTTATGCCTTGCCAACATGTACAAAGATTTTGCCAGCTTTCCCCATACCCTCTCTTCTTTCAACCAACCTTTACTCTCCCAATAGAGACATAGGATGCAAAGTGAGCGAACTCCACAACTTGTTTGACAATTTTGGGGGAGTTGACCTGCAACTGCTTGTGACAGCAGTTCTGATGTTCAGAGAATACTGACTGTTGGACTGAGAATATGCGGTTTCAGGCATAGCCAAAAAAGAGAAGGAAAGTGACTTCCAGGGGGGCTGTCTGCTTTTCCAGCTGGCTAGTCACCAGCAATTCTTACCTGCTGGAGTGTTAAATAGGGGAAAAGGTAAAATCTTTAAGGTCAGCAGGGCTCAATTCCAAGGAAAAACAGAAGAGCTAGCTTCTTTTATTATTATTATTGCAAGAGGAAACATGAAACACAGCTTTGTTTCTGCTTTGCTGAAAGTAAGCTAATGTACTGCCTGGCTCTAGCCTGGTATGTTCTGTTTTGTTCACAGGAGCCCTGGGGGAAAGCAGGACTCATGTCTTTCCATGGGTCCACCTTCTACTTAGGGCAAAAACAACTAATAATTATGAAATAAATAAATCAGCTGTAAAATCAGTTTAGGAAGCCAATCAATTTCTACACTTAAATCCAGTCACTGCTTGCTTGAGTGTGCATAATGTGTTTGTGTGTTCAAGTATATGTGTGTTTCTGTTTAACCACATTATTTCATGTAAGTTAAAAAAGAAAATATAACTTTTTTATACAAATTCTTTCTTGATAACTTCTACAGAAAGAACCAATGTAACTACTTCATTGCATGGAAAGTATGCTATGGGAAACTTATTAATATCTTTTTCTACCAAAATTCAGATAATATTTTAGCAACATATTACATAGTAGAAAAAATTTTAACTCTAGAAAATAATACATAGTAGAAAAAATTTTAACTCTAGAAAAGAATACTTACAATAAATGTAAATCCTGGTTTATCAAGATTTACCACCTACAACAGAATTTGCTATTGGCAAAATTGTAAAATAATAATAATAATAACCAAAAGTTCGCTTTCAGGGTGGATGTGGCCCTGAATTCTGGTCTATGCCACTCAGAAACCACAGGATGAGATGCACTAAGCTCTGGGAAGATCTGTTAAAGATGAAGAAAGGTGAAGTTGTAATTTATCACATTTACATTTTAGGAGAAGAAAATCATGTTTATCTCAGCAGCATCAGAAAAGAAATCAAATTTCAATGTCCATTCTATAAAAAACTCTTAGCAAACTTGGCACAGAAAAAAAAATTCCTAATTAACAAAGAGAGCATCTGCAAAAAACCTTCTGTCAACACCACAACTGAAAAAGTACAAGTGCGTTCTTGAATATCAGAGATAAACCAAGATTATCTGTTATCACCATTCCTCTCAATATTGTACTGGAGATCCTAACCAGACAGCAAAATCAGAGAAAGATATAAAATATGTAAAGATTCAGAAATAAGAAACAAAATTTTTTTTGAGTCAGAGTCTCACTCTGTTGCCCAGGCTGGAGTGCAGTGGCACATTCACGGCCACCGCAGCCTTGACCTGCTGGGCTCAGGTGATCCACAAAATGTTTTTATTTGCAGATATTGTGGCTGAATTTATAGAAAGCCCCAAATAATCTATGACCAAATTATTAGAATTAATTCGACTGTTTCTCAGAATGATTGATAATAAGTAAACATACAAACTGGGCACAGTGGTTCATGCTTTGTAACACTAGTACTTACTCAGCCAGCACCAACTTGCCAGCCAGTAAGTACTTGTATGAGATGGCTGAGATGGGAAGATTATTTTAGTCCAGAAATTCAAGACCAGTCTGGGCAACATAGCAAGACTTTGTCTCTACAAAAAAATAGAAAATAGAAAATTGGCTGGGCTTGTTGGTACACACCTGTAATCCCAGTTACTCAGGAGGCTGAGGCAGGAGGATCACTCAGGAGTATGAGGCTGCAGTGAGCGAGGATCTCACCACTACACTTCAGCTAGGGTAACAGAAGAAGATCCTGTCTCTAAATAAATAAATATATATATAAAATATATATATATTTCTATCATGACATTTATTTATAATATAATATAGAAAATAATTATAATATATATTGTATATATGTTTAAACATTTTTGATTAAATTATAATATATTTAATATATATAATTTAACATATTTAAATAAATTTAATGATGTGATATATTATACACACACACACACACACACACAAAAGTGAAACACATGCTTATACGACAACAGCAAAGCAATGGAGCAACATAAGTTTATAGTTTTTATAAAGACAAAATACCAAACATTTATGTCTTCCTTATTATATGTTAATGATTGCTCTATATACTTTATGTATGTAATAGTTTTTAAATATGTCATAAATTCATTGTCGGACCACCTCGCTTTGTGTCACTTTTCCTCAAATGTGGGTCAGACTGAATGATTCATTCTATTAAGCAGAGTGGATCAGAAGAGATGCTATGTGACTCTGAGACTATGCCATATAAATCACAGCTTCTGCCAGGCTTTTCCTCTCTTAGATCATCTGCTCTAGGGGGAGCTAGCCACTATGTCATAAGGAAATGAGTGTTTTGGGAGAGACTCAAATAAAGAAGAACTGATGTCTTGTGTCAACAGCCAGAAACCACTTGCCAGCCAGTGAGTGACCCAGTGCAGCCCCAACATCTTGACTGCAACATCATCAGAGACCCTTAGTCAACTCACAGCCTCGTCTCTCCCATGTTCTTGATGCACAGAAGCAGGGAAAGATAATAACTGTTGATCATTGTTTTAAGATGCCTTGTTTTGCAATAGAGCAACAGGTAATATACATTGTGTGACCCTCACAACATCTCTATAAGACAGGTACTCTTACTATGGTCACTTTACAGATGAGGTAAGAGAAGCAGAATGAGGTTAAGTAACATGTTCAAGGTCGCACAGTGGAGATGTGTAATGGTGGATATGATACTCAAACACAGCTGTCAGGGTCCACAGTTTGTACTTTCAATTGTGATACTACACTACATTGTAACCCCTCTCAGTTCTTAAGCTTACTTTATATTTTACTCAGTTCCCCTGTACACAAAATACCTCTCTCCTGTATCCTTCCAACCTTTTGATGCAACAGAACTGATTAGTTTCCAAGATCTATTGAGCCACTGCCAGCTGGAACTTCTCTTTCTTCTTGCTAGGATATGAATTTCCTGATAAATTTACTCTTCTTCAAAATAAAAAAACACTGATTGCTATTTTGCCCAAATACCCCACAACCTCCAGGAAGGAAAGAGAGGCTAAAGGTTAAAATGATCACCAGTGACTAACAAAGCCTACATAAAACCCTGAAAGGACAGGGTCTGGAGAGCTTCTGGACAGCTAAACACATGGGGGTTTCCAGGAGGGTGAATGAAAACTCATCCATGGGGTGCACTCCAACTCCATGGGCTTCTGTGTTCAGGACCCTTCTGGACATTGCCCTACACATCTCTTCATGTGGCTATTTGTATACTTTGGAATAGACTTTGTAATAAACTGGTAAGCAATTCATTTGTTATTTTGTCCCAATCCCAAGTCATAAAGAAGAAATCTCAGAACAGGTTTTAAACCTAGCCTCGGCAATCAATGACAGCTTCATGTAGATACTCAGGCCACTCATGGTGAAATAATCAGCATATGCTTTGCTTCAGGATTTTCTGAGAATCAGCCAGGACCTAAACTCCACCCTCCTCAGGGCTATATAAAGTATGTTCTTTGTGTTTTTCAGGATCTGCATGCTACATTCACAATGATCCCCTGCTTGGCAAGTAATCAGCTTGGCTCCTTTGCTTCAGTTATATATAAAGGGTGGTCTCTTCCTTTGATATTCTTTTAACCTTCTTGATTTGCTGGAGCCAATCTTTTAATAAATATCAAAACAAGAGTATGTGGGAGAGACACTTTCTGAGTCATCGCATGTCTGAAAATCTGGTCTTCCTGACTTCTGATTTGAGTGATAGTTTACCTGGGTATAGAATCTGAGATTGAATATCACATTTTACTTCAAATTTTGAAGAGATTACATATAGTCTTCTAACATCTAGTGGTTGCTAATGATAACTCTGATGTCAATAGGATTCATATTCCTTTGGAGGCAATTTTCTGCTTCTCTGAAAATTTTTAGAACCTTAACTTTGGTATTCCAAGATTTCAGAATAATTTTTTTAGATACCAGTCTTTTTTCATTTTTTTATTAGCCATGCTACCTAGTTTGTGATCCTTTGCAATCTGAAGACCTAGAGCTTTCATTTTCTTTTATGTAATCTCACTTTTTTCTCTTTTGTTTACATTCTAGTAGCTTTTCTAAACTTTATCCTATGGTCCTTCTGCTGAAATTTTTAGCATTTGTGCTGGCTAATTTTGTACGTCAACTTGGAGCAAAGTATCCAGATATTTGGTCAAACACCAGTCTTGCTGTTATTGGAAAGGTATCTTTTGGATGAGATTAATATTTAAGTCAGTAGACTTCTAATAAAGCAGATTACCCTCCATAATGTGGAGGACCTATCCAATCAGTTGAAGGCCTAAAGAGAAAAATGACTAACATCCCCCAAGGAAAAGGAGATTCTGCCTCCGTATTGTCTTTGGATTCAAGCTGCAACAGCCAACACTTCCCTGAACTTCAGCTTGCTGGGACACCCTACAGATTGTAGATTTTACAACCTCTATAATCATGTGAGTCAATTTCTTAAAATATATCGCTCCCTCCATCCCCTCCCTCTTTTTTTTAATGATCTTGCTGTTTTTCTTTCTCTTCTGTGTTGTATTCTTTTAATATAGCTGTGGCACTTAGTTATTCATTTGTATTTATAAAGAAAAAAACAGATAAATGGGTGAGTTTCTTATGCATATATTTCTATTTCATTCTCTAAGAGGGCTTAGTTCAAGGGCACAGGCTTGTAGCTCCTATTCAGAGACATACAGATCTCTAACACTGTTTCCCCCACCATTCCACGTCTCCTACTACTGTGCAATGTAGTACAGTTCCTTGGGGTGAGGAGGAAAGGGTCCTTCTGACTCATCTGTATTGTTGGTCTTTTGCCCTCTTTTTTATGGACATTGACTATTGCAATTAAAAAGCTAAGAACATGAAATTTAAATTCTGATTGTGCTGAAACATTTCTTCAGGCCCTATTTTGCCTGCCAAAAACCACTGGGCAATAAATAACAGTATCATTGGGAAAAACTGCAACAAAATCCCACGTGGTTACTAGATAAATATATTATCCCAACCACTGGACATAGACACCAGAATTAAATAGAGATAGTGCAGTCTTTTCTACTTCACATGGTGCCACCTAGTACTTTCAATGTTTTTTTTAATGCCTATTTTCAAAATTTGCTGTTACAGTCCCATAATTTGTCACTTTATAGTTAGAATAGAGAGATAGTAAAATATAATTCCAACTCTGTTTTGCCTTACTGAAAATGCAATAACGTCATTCAGTGGTAAAACTATAACTGCAGAATGCCCAATTTACGTAGACTGAATACTATTTCAACATAGAGAAAAATTTATATGTTCCCATTCTGTTTTCCTAATGAGATTTCCAGACAAAATTGTAGGAAATTTAGATAGCCACGCATTTCTAAACTTCCTTTGAAACTTTTAAGCCTAGAGCTTCCAAAGTTCCATTAGACCTGTCTCCTGAAGACTGATAGCAATAAAACTCTATCTTATGAGGACTGGTGATTGTCACGACTAAATTTGAGGATCAAGGCTATAGGGGGAACCAGACTATGAAAGTTTCAACTCCTCTGAAGATTTGTTATTCTGTGTCGTGAAAACAACTTCTTAGCCATCAGGACACTCAAAGCTAAATACAAAGCCATTTTATAAACCATATAGAGAGTAGTCAGTTTCCTATTAAGGAGTCCTTTATTTTAGTTTCAAAGGTTTGTGTGTGTGTGTGTGTGTGTGTGTGTGTGTGTGTGTGTGTGTTTTAAAATTATCTATTATTAAAGTTGGGATAACTATTGACATCTTATGGATTTATCTTGGTTTGTAGATATAGTAGATTCTGCTAGAAAATTCCATTGAGCCTGGAAAGTACATTGAAAAATCACTAGACCTCATAAAGATACACAGTTCCTTCCAAAATGTCCACTATCTCACAATAATCTAATGATAGTTTCACCTAAACTCCTGGACTTAAAAAACATGAGCCAAACCTTCTGAAACTCATGTAATTATCTAAGTTTCACCATCGGATTCCGATATGCTGGGAACATTTAAGTCAGTATGTACTGGGTCACCACTTTGGTAGAAATGTAAGGACTGGAGAAAAATATTTTTGGCAAAGACATTCTCTCTCTGAGATTTGTTCTCTGGTTTCCCTAAGTGACTTGGGTGTAGCATGAAAGAAATCTTGGAACAGCTGGGTAGAGCCAGAGGGGTGTGGAGGAAGGTGGTGAAGAGCATGAGTAATTGTATAAATGTTTATTCTAGTCATTTAATTAGTATGAAGGTTTTTGTAAACAAAGTATATCTAGTGTATGTAATTTTGTGAGCTTTAAGAAGTTAATGTAATTATCCAGAGGATTCTGGGCAGTAGATCCTTGGAGAAGCATTATAGGTTTTCTCCATCAATACCTTGACACAAACCTCTTGAACTAATTCTCTGATATTTAGGCCATGAGTTAACAATGCCTATGTTTCAAGGAAAGTGTTTTAAAATATGCCTGTGAACTTTGTATAATTTCTTTTGGATAGTGCCATGATATTGGGAGAATTCAGGGTAAATGAATTCATGAATGACATAGGAATCTCATCTTCTTCATCTGGATCTTATGTAATTCTAGTCTTCCAATTGCCTTTTCATTTTCTTTCCTTTGGAAAACACTTGAGACATTTATTTGCACCAAAATATGGCATGCCAACTATGAAGCTGATGCTTACATTTGACACAGCCCATCTCGCGTGTGATTCTTATTGCTTATGAAACCCTCATGCCACCTACAGTTACTGGCATGTTAGTTTTTTCTTTTGCGTACTTTTAAAGGTTCAGGCCAGAATACATAACAGTGTGCATGGTGGAAAGAGCAATAATTTATCTCCTTGCTGGTTTTCAAGTAAGGAAGAAAAAGAACATTAAATACTTTTGAACTTGGGTTAATTATAAAGTCACTAAAAATATAGTAGGACTACAAGAAACTCTGTATTCCTCTCTCCATGCTGTACTTTTGTGTCAAACAGGCATATATGCTTAGTGGAATGCCACTAAGTGGGTAGCTCATGAAATTTCATATAACTCTGCTTCACGTCACCATCTCTACTCTCCCTTACCTTAGTGACATTGCTTTTGTGATGAACCTGACATTTTCCCATTTTCCTGAAGTCTCCTGACTCATCCGTTTTGTTATTTCCTCACTTGTAAATCTTCCTTAAAAAAAAAAATATATATATATATTTTTTTTTTCTTTCTACACTGTAAACTTTTCACTGTGCTCTTTTCTTGAAAATTTTGTTCCTTACTTCACCAAATGTAGGAGACTTATTTGAGAAATTAGGATAGTAGGATATTATTAAGTCTGTTATAATCTTATTGTAAAGATTCATGGGTAATTTCTTTCACATGAACAATCACACATGGCATTTAACATTTGGACTCTTTTGCTCACAGACATGTAAGTTATTAGCATTGACTTAAAATCAGAAACCTTTAAGGATTAATTCAGGAAATTAATTGCTCCCTTTGAGAGAAATTAATAAAATGTACTTTTAAAAGATGAAGTAGTTCAAATTTAATTTAATTAATTTTAAATTTATTTTATTATAAAGATGTAGGGTACAAGTCAGGATTGGGTACATAAGTAATGTATATAAGATGCAGTTTTTAAAAATATCTTTTCCTCAAGTAGTTAAGTATCCCTGCTGTTCACATCATTGGTATTCATAGGCTTCTTCATTTTTAATTACTATTATGTTAGCGTTTAATTATGTACCTACATATACTGTGCATTATCTTAAGCACTATGTAAAATGTAAAGCAAATATATTCCCTCTGCATCAAGAAGGAATTCACTGAGAGATTGAAAACTGTAGAGGTGATCGTAGACAGATAAAAGAGATATATAGAACCAATCATTTATAAGATAAAATAAATGTATAAAGAAATCCTAGATAAAAGGTGGTAGGGTGAATGCAGTTTCACATAAGTTGATGGCATTCATGGGGATAAATTTTTTATATTGGTATCATTTTAATAAAGGACTTGGTCTAAATAAAAATTTTTTACTGAAATTCTTCAAGGCCTGCCTGAAGTTACTGGTACCACCTAACAAAAATCAAAATTCTTCTCTGCCTGTCTTGGAAATCCAATGAAGTACAGACTTTGGTGCAATGTGTTTGGCAATGTCGATGACATAGGCAAATTTTCAAGTTGAATTGGAGATAAATCAGATTAAAAAAATATATGTACAACATTCGGCCAAGATACCTAGGCCAAGCTACCCATTTCCATGTGGTAACAATAGGGCAGGCACAGTAGATTTCATTTTCAAATATGTGAATAGAACTGACATACAGAAGACCTCACTAGCTAGGTCTTTTTATTAAAAAATATATTTGAGGGCACCAAATATTATGGCAACTTCACAAGGGGGAAATGCCTAAATAAACACCCACATGCTTCTTCTACACTACCACATTCAGATCCAAGGCTATAACTATAATTCTTTTGTAACTAAATGACAACTACTTTTTGGTTTCTGAGTTTGAGGTCAAGTGTGCTGGCCATCTGCTACAGAACTTATGCTAAAATTAAATCCAATAAGTGCATACACAATAGTTTCTTAAGTTGGGAATTTTATTAACATTTCTCATAGTATTTTACGCATTCTCTTCCAATTACTTCCCTGATTATCTACACTAAAGTCCCTTACACGTTCACTGGAGAAAGTCAAATTTAAGCTGAAACCTAAAAAAATAAGTAAAAGGTGGGAAATAGCCAAAGGAGGATAAAATGATACTACACAAAGAAACAGCTTATAGAAAAACAGACGAACTAGAATGTGTTATATCAAAAAATTGAGATTAGTTCAATAATGCTTGATGATAAAGTACACAAATATGAAAGAATGACCATGGATACAGCTGAGTATTAGTAAGAGCTAGATTGTAGAGAGATTTATAAGCAAATTTAAGAAATTTGGACTTCATCTTTTTAAATATTGCACAGGATCAAATTTTTTTTTTTTAATAGTCATACAGGATGCTATGTGGAAAATGGACCAGAGATGTAAATAGTAGATGCAGGAATGGTAATTAGAAAAATAGAAATGGTAGTTTCCTGAAATGGACAAAGGAAGCTGGAATATCTTCTATGTGTTTGTGTCAACAAGTAAGTTAACTGCCTGTCAAAACAAAACCCAATGTTCTTCAAGGAAGGAAGACAGCAAAATCTATACACTCAAGCACATAATATTCATGCTGTGTCTATAATAAATCAAAAATTAGCCAGGCATGGTAGCATGGGCCTGTAGTACTGGCTACTTGGAAGGCTAAGGTGGAAGGATCACCAGAGCCCAGCAGGTCAACGCTGGAGTGGCCGTGAGCACGCCACTGAACTCTAGCCTGGGTGACGGAGTGAGACTCCAACTCAAAAAAAAAAAAAAATTACTGTACATACCAGGAACTAGGTAATTGTGACCCATCACCAGGAAGAAAAATCAGTCAATAGAAAAATATATTTGAAGACAGCAGAGCTAAAAGAACTAACATAAAATGTGTTAAGAAAAGCTAAAATAGGAAGTAAAATAATACCAGATGGAAATGAAAATATGCACAAATAAATGAAAGGCAATAGAAATTATAAATATATGGATATATATGAAAAGTTTCTCATTCTTACAATTTATTTAACATAACAGGAATGTCAAAAAAAGTATACACATTTTAAGAGATGTTTGCTGTAATCAGAAGTATCTGGAAGCTGGTAACCACTTGGAGCACCACTTATAATTACAGAAGTCAAACATGACTTGTATTCATCTTTTGTTATCAGTATATACTGAGTATTACAATTTTATAGTTTTTTTTCCTTTCTTAAATTGTATACCTTTTGGCACCCTCTGAATAATAACTATCTAAAGTAGAAATAATAACAATGGTTGGAGTTTATAACATATAGACAAATAAAATATATGCCCAAAAATAACACAAAGGGCAGGTGAGAAATTGAAGTAAGCTACTGTAAGGTTCTTGGAATAAGGAAGTGGCGATATTATTTCAAAGTAGACTGTGATAACTAAGCTTGTATACTCTAAACCCTAGAACAACCACTAAAAAAAGAAAAAATAAGTATAGCTAATATGCCAATAATGAAAATAAAGATAAATGCTAAAAACAAAACAAAAAGTTTAATTCAAAAGGAGAAAGAAAAGAGGAAAAGGGAACAAAGAATGCATAGAGAAGATGGGTTTAAAAAGCAAAATGTAATATTTAAACAAGACAATCCTCAACAAAAAAATAAATAAATAAATAAAATGAAGTGGGAGGTATCACACTCCCAGACTTTAAATTTTATTATAAAGCTACAATAATCAAAACAGCCTGGTATGTGTACAAGAACAGGTATACAGACCAATAGAACAGGATTGAGATTCTGGAAGCAAAGCCTCAATTTCTCAACCAATTCATCTTCTACAAAGCCTCCACCACCAACCACTGGGGAAAGGAGAACCTATTCAATAAATGGTGCTGGGAAAACTGGCTGACCACATGCAGAAGACTAAAACAAGACCCATACCTATCCCCATACATAAAAATTAACTCAAATGGATCAGAGATCTAAATGTAAAATCTCAAACTATAAGAGCCTTAGAAAAAACAGGAGAAGCCCTTGTGGAAATTGGAACTGGCAATCAATTTCTGATCAAAACCCCAAGTGCCCATACCATAAGAAATAAGATAGACAAGTGGGACCTCATAATACTGAAAAACTTCTGCAAAACAAAAGAAACCATCAAGAGGGCAGGGAGACAGCCCACAGACTGAAAAAAAATGTTTGCCAACTGTATGTCTGACAAAGGCCTAACATGTAGAATCTACAAGAAACTCAAATGTGCTGAAAAGGAAAAAACAAACAGCCCCATTACAAAGTGGGCAAAAGATATGAATAGACAGTTCTCAAAAGAAGACATACGAGCAGCCAACAGATACACGAAAAAATGCTCAGCCTCACTAATAATCAAAGAAATGCAAATTAAAGCTACACTGAGATACCACCTAACTCCAGTCAGGATGGCCATCATCAATAACTCAAAAAACAACAGATGCTAGAGAGGATGTGGTGAAAAGGGAACACTTTTACACTGTTGGTGGGAATGCAAATTAGTACAGCCTCTGTGGAAAACAGGGTGGCGGTTCCTAAAAGCTCTAAAAATCGACCTTCCATATGACCCCGCAATCCTTCTACTGGGAATATACCCAGAAGAACTCAAATCACTCTATAAAAAAGATACCTGGACACATATATTTATTGCAGCGTTGTTCACAATAGCAAGAACATGGAACCAGCCGTGCTGCCCATCAAAACAGGACTGGATAAAAAAAAAAATGTGGTACATATACACAATGAAATATTACATACCCATAAAGAAGAACAAAATCATGAACTTCTCAGCACCTGGATGGACTTAGTGTCTGTAATACTGACTGATCTTTCATAGAAACAAAGAACTGAGTATCACATGTTCTCACTCATAAGCGGACCTTGAACAACTATCGCAATACTATAAGAAAAGGATTGACAGCGGCAGGAAACTGTGGGGGGTTGGGGGGGCAGGGAGGTGGGATTGGCAGTGTGGAAATCTGCCTGGGGAAGGAGGGGCACACCTCATCAACAAGTGTACCTGCATATGAACAATTGTATACCTAACCCTAAATTGTACCCTGCATCTTTAAAATAAAAATAATTAGAAGTTAAAAAAAAGAAAATGGGTTTAAGAAGCAAAATGTAATATTTAAGCAATCAAATTAATAATTGGATTAAATATAAATGGCATGAAGCCAATTAAAATAATTTTTCATATTTATCTGTATATTTATAATTTCTTTATTGTTATTTCAGAATCATGGGTACGTGTGAAGATTTGTTACATAGGCATATTGCGTGAAGGAGAGGTTTGGACTTTTGATAAGCTCCTCCCCTCAAGTGGTGAGCATTTATATCCCCTATCCTTCCCTCTTTCTCTCTTTCCTTTAGCAGTGTCCAGTGTCAGTTGTTCTCATCCTGTATCCATGAGTATCCAGTGTTTTGTGCCCACTTATGAGTCAGGACATATTCAGGTTTTTGTTTCTGTGATAATTCACTTAGAATTATGGTCTAAAGTTGTATCCATGTTGCAGGAAAGGACATGATTTCATTCTTTTTTATAAAAAACTGCATAGTATTCCAAAGTATTCGTTTTCTTTATCCAGTCCACCATCAGTGAACATCTGGGTTAGTTTCACGTTTTTGATATTGGGAATAATGTTGCAATAATCATACAAATGCAGGTGTTTTATTGGTAGAATTATTTATGTTTTTATGTGTATATTCCCAGAATTGTGAATGCTGGTGATTCTATTTTTTGTTCTTTCAGAAATCTCAAACTGCTTTCCACAAGGATTGAACTAGCTTACATTCCCACCAACAGTGTGCAAGAGCTACAGATTCCACCAAAAAACTCCCAGCACTGATAAATGACTTTGGTAAAGTCTTGGGATACAAAATCAATGTGCAAAAATCAGTTGGATTTCTATACAGCAACGACAAGTCAGCTGAGAACCAAATCAAAAACATAACCCCATTCACAATAACCAGAAAAATAAAATAAAATACAACAAAATAAAATACTTTGGTATTCACCTAACCAAAGAGGGGAAAGATCTTTACAGTGAGACCTACACCGCTCAAAAAATGTGGTACATATACACAATGGAATATTATGCAGCCATAAGAAAGAACAAAATCATGAATTTCACAACAACCTGGATGGAATTAGAGTTTATAATACTGAGTGATCTCTCACAGAAACAAAGATCCGAGTATCACGTGTTCTCACTCATAAGTGAACCTTGAACAACTATCATAATACTATAAGAAAAGGATTGACAGTGGTGGGAAACTATGGGGGGGCAGGGAGGGGAAGGGAGGTAGGATTTACGGTAGTCAATATCTGTCTGGGGACGGGGAGGAACACCTTATCAACAAGGGTACCTGCACAATGCATATTTGTATACCTAACCCTTAACTGTACCCTACAATTTTAAAATAAAAAATATGTAGAAAAAAAAAGAAATCAAAGATGACACAAACAAATGGAAGAACATCCCACGCTCATGGATTAAAAGAATCACTATCATAAGATGTCCATACTACTCAAAACAATCTACAGATTCAACACAATCCCTATCAAACTACCTGCAACATTTTTACAGACCTAGAAAAGACAATACTTAAATTCATATGGAAGCAAAAAAGAGCCCAAAAAGCTAAAGCAATCCTCAGCACAAAGAACAAAGCTGGTGGTTTCGTACTTCCAGACTTCAAACTTTACTATAAGGCTACAGTAACCAAAACATCATGGTACTGGTATAAAAATAGACTCATAGACCAATGGAACAGAATAGCAATATGAAAATAAAACCACAGACCTACAACCAATTTATCTTTGACAAAGCTGACAAAAACAAACATTGGGAAAAGGAAACTCTGTTTAGCAAATGATGCTAGGAAGACTGGCTAACCATATGCAGAAGAATGAAACGGAACCCCTACCTATTACCATATACAACAATTAACCCAAAATGGATCAAGGACTTAAAAATGAATCCTCAACCTCTGAAAATCTTAGAAGAAAACCTAGGGAACACCCTCCTGGTCATTGACCCGGGCAATTAATTCATGACCAAATTCTCAAAAGCAAATGCAATAAAAGCAAAAATTGATGGATGGGATCTTATCAAGCTAAAAAGCTTCTGCACAGAAAAAAAAAATCAACCCATAGAACAGGAGAAAATATTTGCAAATTCTGCATTCAACAGAGGCCTAACATCCAGAATCTATAAAGAATACAAACAAATCAACAGGAAAAAACAAATAACCCTATTAAAAAGTGGGCAATTACAAAGCCATAAAGAAGGACAAAATCATCAACTTCACAGCAACCTGGATGGACTTAGAGTCTATAATACTGAATGATGTATCATAGAAATGAAGAACTGAGTATCACATGTTCTCACTCATAAGCTGACCTTGAACAATTATCATAATATAGTAAGAAAAGAATTGGCAGTAGTAGGAAACTGTGGGAGGAGGGTGAGATTGGCAGTAGTGGGAATCTGCCAGGGGAGGGGGGCACACTTTATCAACAAGGATACCTGCATAATGAACATTTGTGTACCTAACTCTGAATTGTACCCTACATCTTTAAAATAAAAAAAAAGTTGAAAAACAGGTAAAGAACAAAAATAGAAAATTCTCAAAGGAATACATACAAGCAGTCAACAAGCAAATGAAAAAACTGGTCAACATCACTAATTATCAGAGAAATGCAAATCAAAACTACAAGATACTATCTCACACTGCTCAGGATGGTTATCACTAAAAAGTCAAAAAAACAACAGATGTTGGCAAGGCTGTGGAGAAAAGGGAATGCTTATAATTTCTAATCCCTTTCATTTTCTTGTGCAGATTTTAATTTCTGATATCTGTATATGTTATCTATTAACATTTGTTAAATATAAAGGGAAATTTATCTATAAGCAAACATAAGAAGATGGTGGCAGAGCCAGACTATGCGAATTCCTGTGTGAGCAAGTGAGTATTTGGCTGATTTTGATACACGTCTGTGAGTAAGTGGGTGTGTGAGTGGGCACTGGGAAGCAAGTGGCCAGGGCTCTCCTGGTGAAGCAACTGGTGCCAAAGCCGCTCTGCTTGGACCCTAGTGCTTCCTGGGACACAGAAGCAGAGTGCCATTTCTTGTTTAAAGCAGCAAAGCCCTTACCATGAAGAAACTGCCGGGAGTGACTGCCCGTTCCAGGCTCTGCCTCACCACCACAGCACCTGGCCGGACACTGACAGCAAGGGCTAAGCAGGGAGCACAGTTAGGAAACCAGAGGAGCCTCACTGGAGAAGACAAAACAGGCACTCTACCACCACCTTGAAAACTGGGCATGCACGTGCTATGGCTTGCTTACCGCAGAGTGACAGACCCAATTTCTGTGACCAGCAGGCTAACTACTCAGGGGTTGATTATGACCCAGAAAGAATATCCCCAAAGCACAAGTTTCAGAGGGACAGGACCAATGTTGAGTCTCAGGTGTCCCATCCCCTACCCTGATTCAGCTGCGGGACAAAGGGTGTGACCAGAAAAGGATGAGGAAGATCCCCAAAGAGATCAGTGGTGAAGCTGGAGCTGACCCAATCCCCTACTCCCCAGCAATCGTCTGAATATCAGACCCACATAGCTGGGGCATGACTAAGAGGAATGAACCCAGGCAGGGTCTGGACATCAGCCACAATAGGGGGAATCTACTGCAGAATAAGCCTGCCTGGGGCACCTCCCACCAGTACCTAGGGTGGAGACAATCCCTCACTGCCCCACTGGGGGGGATCTGCTTGACCATATGAGAGTGGGAGGGGAGGACTGAAGCACCACCCATCCCCATCACCCCATCCTCCTTTCCTGGGCCATGTGCTGGGGACATCATGAATGTGGCGGCAGTTCCACAGGAGACACCAGAGGGGTTTACTTGTGAGCAGCTGAGAAAAACAATTACAAGAAGGCAAGTTATTTTTAAATTTGGTTTTTTTTTTTTTCTTTGTGCGTGGATGTATATGTGAGAGTTTGATCTGTATCCCCTCCCATCTTTTTTCTTCTTTCATTTTTTATTTTCTGCTTATGTGTGTACTTTAATGTTTTTCTTGTTCTCTTTTATTACTTTAATGCATGTGAATGTATGTGAAGGTTTGATTTGCATTCTTTTTTATTCTCTTTTCTATTTTTCTTCTCTTTTTGTTTTGTGTTGAGCATGTGTGCATGTGTGTATGTTCAGTTTTCCTGTTTTGGAGGGGTTTTTTTGTTTTGCTTTATTTATTTTTCCAGTTTGTTTTGTGTGTGTGTGTGTGTGTGTGTGTGTGTAACTGTTTTTTGCTTTGATTTCTGCTGTTTTAAAATCTGTGGTTTTTTAACTTTTATTTTTTAATTTTTGTCCATCATATTTCATTCTAGTTTTCTCTGCTCTCTTCATTGCCATTACTGTATCTTGAATTCAGGGGGTACACACATAAACCCACTGAATCATCATATATAGTGGTGGTGAGGAGTGGGTCTCAGGGAACCCATACAGCTGTCAGTGAACATTGTGATTTGCAAGTAGTTTCTGAATTCTAGCTCCCCATCCTCCACCGTATTTGATTCTCAACTACAAAGGATAGTAAAGCTTCCCCCCCTCAGCCCTGTTTCAAAATAAAACAAATTCAGAGCCCTTATCAGGGAAGAATGGATGGCTGAGCAAACATCAGAAGTGAAAGCCTCTCTCACTGCAACTGAATAACTGAACTAAAGTGAAAAGGAAGAGACCTGTTACAAAGGAGGAAAAATCAGTGGAAGAACAGGTAATTCCCAGTGTACCAAAGAAAAAACACCTGAAAAATCAAACCTCAGAGCCCAAACAATAGAAGTCATCAATGACTGGCACCAGAGTACAACAGGGATTAGGGAATGGATGGAAAGAGTGAATAAAACTCAAGAAGGATAAGATGCATCACTGAAAGAACTTGTAACATAAATTTTGGCCATACAAAACTTCATCCAGGAAATAAATAACAAGATGACAAGCATGGAAAGCAGCAGTAATCAAGCAGAAGAAAGAATCTCAAAACTTAAAGGCTATAACATGGAATTAACCTGATCTGTAAAAATAATAGAAAGAAAACTCAGAAAAAAAAAACAGTGACTCCAAGAGATGTATAATTATATCAAGAGGACAAATCTATGCCTAATTGGTATCCCAGAAGAAGAAAGGGAAACAGAGAACACCTTAGAGCAAGTATTCCAGGAAGTTATCCAAGAAAACTTTCCCCATCTCATGAGAGATGTGACCATCCAAACACAAGATATACAGAGAACTTCCATATGACATCAGATGAGTAGACAAACCCCCGGACTCATAGTATTTGCCTACACAAAGTAGGTACAAAATATAAAATCCTAAAGGCAGCAAGAAAAAAAGGCCAGACTACCTACTGGGGAAGACTAATCAGAATAGCAACAGACCTATCAGCAGAAACTCTACAAGCTAGAAAGGACAGGAGTCCAATTTTCAAAGTCCTTAAACACTTTCAATCAAGAATTTCCCACCCAGTCAAGCTCAGCTTCATCAGTGATGGAATTAAAATCCTTTCCAGATATCCAGTCTCTAAGAGATTATGCAGCTTCCAGACCAGCTCTACAGGAGATGTTTAAAAGGTATTAAGCACAGAGGAAAGAAAAGAAAGAATGAACACATACTTCCCAAGAGAACAGGAGAACACAGAATCAACAGAGAATACATTGTGATTGCAAACTTGAAAATACACACATACATCAACCCAAAAGTTAAAAGAAAGCAAGCAAACAAAGAAAAACCTTTATAAGAACCTTAAGACAGAGATAATAACTCACATTTCAGTAATCAGCCTGAACAAGAATGAACTAAATGTGCCACTGAAAAGACACAGAATGACAAATTGGATAAAAATAAATGGCTCAATAATTAGCTGCATCCAGGAAACTCATCTCACCACAAGCGCTGCACACAGACTCAAAGTTAGAGGATGGAAATTGAATTTCCAGGTGGATGGATCACAAAAGAAGGCAGGAGTAATGGTCTTAATATCAGACAAAATGACCTTTAAGCTACCAAAAATTTTAAAAAATGCAAAAGAGCATTACCTGCCGGAGTCCAGCTCCGGGAGAGAGTCAGGGCTTGAGGCTGGGGAATCAGGAAGCAGCGAAAAAGAAAAGATGAAAAAGACAGGAATCCTCTTCCTGGGGAGAGCTCAAGGCTCTGTCCAATTTTATTTATTTTTCACAAGCTTATATAGGTTTTCCATCTAGCCCTGCACCCATGAAATGTATCTTATGTTGCCAGCCAGATGCCTACGTATCTCTTTTTCCAGACACAACAAGGTTGACCTTTTGCAACTTGGTTCCTCCCCTGCTGACTCCAAGCCATTCGTGTTTTTCAATCCAAGAGCAAGAACTAGACAGCAGTTACTACCTCAACCACAGATGGAGTTTTTCTTAAGCATTTGTGAACATCCTGTTTTCCTCCTTAACCTTCTTATATCTATTTACTATTATAGCTATTTACTATTATGGGCCTATAATATCCTTACCCAATAAAGCTAACCCTAAGTCTTATTTAATTTACTTACTACTATATATTTATTTCTATTAACATTATTTCTATCCCTATGTTCCTATATTTTCTTAACTAATACTATTATATGTCTCTTATCTTACTATGTTACCTTATCTTGCTATCTTACTATTAATATTCTAACCTCTACCCTTACAATATCTTAATCTACTTGTTGTCTCAATCGGTTGTTTTCCACCAGCTGTCAGCTGGGGGCCTGTTGTTTACGAGAAAGAGGTTGACTCAGCAGGAGACCTGTTGTTTAAGAGAGGTCAACTCAGCAGGAGACCTGTTTTTTACGAGAGGTCAACTCAGCAGGAGGCCTGTTGTTTACCAGAGGTCACTCATTTTCCTCGGCCTCCTGCTGTTACTGAAAAACATCTTTACACATCCTAAGGGGCACCCTTTTTGCTACCATCTCACCTCCATTATGCTTATGTATAATTTCTTGCTATCAAATGCCATCGTTCATCTGCGCATCTATTCCATTGAAGAAGTTTAATGAACACAAATTTCCTTTTG
>CAUYQG010005127.1:0-39259 GCA_963574415.1 Tarsius wallacei
ACCCACCAGGTGTTTCCTCAGGCCTGAGGAAGAACAAACCCAAGATTGTCTTACTCTTTCCCCATACTTGGTTAATGTTCCTCAAAAGCAATCTTTCCCTGATGTCACAATGTTTCTAATAATCAATAGCTTTAAAAATCCCTTATACACAATACCTTATGCAATGACTAACTTATCTTAATAACTTTCTTATTCTATACTAATTAACACCAACCCCAGCTACTATGCTAAAGTTTCAACTGTATGGTTACTATGACAACTCTTAGCAAATACAGCTTAGACCGATCCCTAAAGAATGTAGCCCAGTCCAAAGATCATGCTGGGCTCTCTTCAGCACAGTGTTCTATTCTGTGAAAGCAAATACCCTAAATAATCACTAACCTAAGACTTAAGACACTATAATACTAAAACTGCCTATCCTACAATTCTTCTAAGTGTATTGTATAAGCTTAACTCAATTCTACGAGACTACACCTCACACCAATTCTACCTCAATTCTACCTCACACCAATTATAGCTAGAGCCAGTTTGAAAGGATGTGGCGCAGTCCAGGATACAGGCTGCATTCTTAGGAATGTGGCCCCGTCCAAAGTACATGATGGGCCATTTCTCGGAACAGCTGATTACAATCTCTTAACAAAATGGCTGCTCTAAAATCTTATTCTCTATATATCTATACTAAACTTAAACCTATGATTCTAATACAAAAAAGCTTGCAATTATATTAAGGCTCTCGAATGTGACCTGCATTTGAACAGCTTGTATAAGGGCCAAAACCGCAGTCTGTGAGAAATGGGAGCAATGACTTTTCAAAGCTAACCATGTCTGTTGTCGTTTCAGAGCCTCATGCTTAGATCATCAGAGTTCTTTCTGGCTAAATATGCCAAATATTAAAGAGGGAGGGAATGGTGTCTACGGATCCCGAACACATCCTAGTGGTCTTGGGGTCCATGGCCCTCCCTGATCCCTAACACTCAGTGGGCCTCCATGGCCGGCTACCAACAAATATCCTAGTTCTAGGGTTGTTTGGTGGCTTATGGGCTTCATAGCATGGGTTCCTTTATAGGGATTAACTAATTAGCAAAGTCACGCATGAACCAAGGACAATAACACATCATGAGCCAAGAATAATCGCTAATCTGATTCTGTGCACTAGAGGGATATAAAAGAAAGGAATTTGCCTGCAGCTAAAATGTTCATTATTCTAAAATTAATTGTCTATATTGCTTGTACTAAAAAAAAGAAACTTCCAAGTTAATACTTGTTTAAATGAGGAATTCTCCTTGAAAGTTCTGGTGGATTCCTTTACCCCAGTTGCTGTGATGTTTAATACTTTCCAACAGGATGTATTGAGTAGTATGCAGCTCAGGAGCTGTGGATCACAGGTCCCAGGGCAGAAAGACAATGAGGCCAGACAGTGCTGGGCAGGGACGCAATCTGACAGCCCTGACAGCTGACCCAGATGCTTCAACAATTTTGTCACTCATTGGAGGATGTCAGAGCACAGCATCAGAAATCAGACAGATCTGAATTTAAGTCCCAGGTCTGCTTGCCACTAACTAGCTGACCATAGGCAAATTCCTTAGTCCTCCTGATCCTCAGTTTCTCCACTGTAACCTGGACTGTATTAGTCCCTTAGGGCCGCCCTAACAAAGTACCACCAACTAGATAAGCTTAAAACAACAGAAATTGAGCGGGCACAGTGGCTCAAGCTTATAGTCCCGGCACTTTGGGAGGCCAAGGTGAGAGGATTGCCTGAGCCCACAAGTTCAAGACCAGCCTGGGCAACATGGTGAGACCTCATCTCTACAATAAATCAAAAAATTAGCTGGGCGTGGAGGCACATGCCTGTAGCTCCGGCTACTTGGAAGGCTGAAGCAGAAGGATCGCTGCAGCCTAGTAGGTTAAGGCTGCGGTGGCTGGGAGCATGCCACCACACTCTAGCCTGGGCGACAGAGTGAGACTCAAAAAAAAAAAACAGAAATTTATTCTCTCACAGTTCTAGAGGCTAGAAGTCTGAAATCAAAGTGTGGGCTGGCAATCTTAGGCATTCCTTGGCTTGTAGCTACACTATAGTCTCTGTCTGTATCATCACTGGTATTCTCCCTGTGTGTCTCTGTTTCTTTACATGGCCTTCTCATAAAGACACCAGTCATTAGATTTAGGGCCTATTCCAATCCCATATGATCTCACCTTAATTAATAACATCTGCAAAGATTCTATCCTAAAATGTCACATTTTGAGATTCTAGGTGAGCATGAATTTTGGAAGCACACCGTTCAACCCAATATGTGGAGATAATAATATAACTCATATCTATATAAGAATGAAATTCAATAATGTATAAAAAGCACCCAGCACAATATAAGCATTCAATAAATTTTTGTTGCTAACATATTTACCATCATCATTATCATTACCCATCATCTCAGAGAAAAGATTCTATTTCTAAACCATAACATTCTACCCTACTAGTTAAGGCGGCTACAAGTAAAATTGTCAAACAGGCCTAGGTTCAAATCTTGGCTCTGACAGCAACCAGCTGTGAAACTTCTGGCAAATAATTTAACCCCCTCTCTGAGCTTCAGTTTCTTTATCTACATTAATGGGGATTATCTATCTATCTATATATCTATCTACTTACCTGTCATCTGTCTATCTATCATCTATCTACTTATCTATCCATCCATCCATCCATCCATCCATCCATGTGTCTATCTATGTATCTATTTATCTATCTACCTATCTACTTATCTATTTATTATCTATGAATCTACTTACCTATCCATCCATCCATCCTTCTATCCATTCATCCATCTATCCTTCTATCTATGTATCTATCTACCTATCTACTTATCTATCTATCTACTTATCTATTTATCTATCATCTACCTATCTATTTATCTTACTTACCTACCTATCTATCTGCCCATCTATCTATCCACCAACACTTACATTGCATTTACTATGTGCCAGGCACTGTTCTAAAAGATTTACAAATATTGTCTCAACCAATCTTCATAACAATTTTGTGAGTTGGGTACGATTATCTCCATTTTACAACCGAGGCAACTGAATCACCAAGTCTGTAAGATGGTTGCCTGTGGTCACACAGGAAGTAAGCGAATTCAAACCCAGGTGGTCTGGCTCCCGAATTCCTCAAGGATTAAAACACAAGGCTGAAATAAGCCATGTAGCCAACTCATGGAGCAGAATAACTATGGCACCCCCCCTTGCAAACCCTCCCCTGTGCTGACCTCAGGATTGCCTTTCCTCTTTCCTCTTCCTCCCAGCTCAGAAGCTCCTGTTATTACCCATGTTGATACTAAGTCAGAGCCAAGTTCCTCATTTAAATGTTCAGGCTACTCAGGTTTCATTGTTTCCTGGGGTCTCTTGCTCTCTTTTTCATTTTGGTCTTATTCTCTGAGTGTCCCGTGACCACGGTGGCTGGCAGAGTTAGAGAACGAGAGGGAGCTGCCGGTCTCTCTGGCAACTGGTGAACCACGGGTGCTTCTTTCCTGGGACAAGGACAGAGTTAAGCAACAGACTGTCAGAAACATCTCAGAGCCACTCGCTGAGCCCAGAGACTTGTGTGCCGGCCTTGACACTAGATCCTTGAAAGATCTATCATGGAACAAAAGCGTTCTTCGATTTAGAAATGCCACAGCAAAAGAGGAGGGAGAGGAAAATTCTCTCATTCAGAAGGCTACTCCATGGTGGCCCAGAAGGTAGGGACAGCAAGCTCACTCCAGAGTCTCTATCTTTGGGCTCCAGGGGTTCCTGCCCAGGGTACCTCTCCTCTCATCCCGCCCGGCCCTACTCTGAGGAGGAGGCATTCACAGAGCCCTAGTCCAACGTGGCAGGCCTTGGCATCAGCTCCCCCTGGCTGCTAGCTGGCCTCCACCTGGTGTCTAAGTTCTGATAACTCGTGTGATAGAAAGAGCGCCAGCCCCATTCCACTCCCGCCCCCAGTTCTACTCTTGACTTTCTGATTATTGCCAGGGTGCCAGCATAGACATGACGGCTGCCCCAGAAATTCAGTCACAAAGAGTATGCATATACCCAGATGGAAGAATTGGGTAGGTTCGATCATAACGGAGGCAGCTTCTGGAATTGCTAGTACTCACAAACCAATGACACATGGACAGACGGTCTCCAAGAGGTAAAGTAAGGGACAGCCCTTGGCCAGCTGTGACGCAAGCAGTCAACCACTCCTCCACCCTTCCCCTCTTGGGGCCCCTCCCTCCTCCCACCCAGGGCCTTATGCCCAGGCACCCACCCACTTAAACCACCGCCTTCCTTCCTCTCTCCCTCATGGGGCCTACCTTTCCCGTACCCAGACTTCCCAGGGCTCACTCTCATTTTGGTAACAATGGAATTTATTAAAGAAACAAACCCCTGCTGATTTGTCAACTTCCTATGGGGCTGCCCCTCCCGGATGCCATTATGCCTTATCCCAGGTAAAATGCATAAAAGTGGGGCTGGTGGGGCGTCTTTGGGTAACTCCTGAACTTTCTCTGGCTCCCCAGCAAGCTGCCAAGATTTATGCGGAGTTTACCCTTCCTGCTGTGAGATGATGGGGTCTCCTATGAACTGGTTTTTAAGTCCTTGAGAACAGCTAACAGAAAGCAACCAAATCCTCTTGCCACGAACCACAGGGAAGCTGAACGAGCTGTCTTATCCCACACGTGCCTGATCCCCAGGCAGGAGTCAGGACTTAGGACACCGGCCCTGTGTCTTCCTCAAGCCATACTATCCTCCCTGTTCTCCCCCCACCCCTCCCAGCCCAGCCCACTGGAGCTCTGTAGGTCACAGGACTCAGACATTTGGAGAGGGGTTCAGGGCTTCTGGGCATTTGGATAGATTTCACCCTCTGGGAAGCAATGATTTGTGCTCACTTTGCTTACCCTTCAATTCTGTCAGAAAAGCATGGAAAACCTCAGATTTTGTCTTACCTAATACCTTCTCATGCTTGTTGCTATATTATAAATTTAGTAAAAAAAAATGATAAATATATTAGACTATATATATTTATATATACTTGACTATATATATAATTTGACTATTCCAAGTATTTCATATAAATGGAATCATACACACACAGAAAATTCCAATCATGCATACTTATTTATATAAGTAAATACAAACATTCACGTATTTACTTATATATATATAATTCCACTTATAGGAGGTACCTAAAATAGTCAAATTCATACAGACAAAAAGTAGAATGTGCTTGCCAGGGGCTGGGGGAAGAAAATGGGGAGTTGTTATTTAATGGGCACAGAGTTTCATGTTGAGAAGATGAAAAATTCTGGAGAGGGATGGCGGCGATAGTTGCACACTGTGTGAATGTACTTAATGTCACGGAACTACCCACTTAAAAATGGTAAAACTGGCTAAAATGGTAAATTTTGTTACACCAATATATAATATGGATATATTATATATATAAACTCAACTCTCTTTTAGATGCACTAATATAACAAACTCAGGCTGTTTGCAATTTCCTCCTTTTTCATAATGTACATCTTGGTGCGGGTCTCTTGCCTCCCAGATATTCTCTGGGTCTGGCTTTCCCGCAACCAGGAAGAGCCCGGTTCTGACAAAGCCCCCAGCCCTCTCCTGCATTCTTCACAGTCACCCTCTTCTCCGTTGCTTTTAAGCAGAAAGCTTTACTAGTTGAAGAGAAAGTCCGTGATTTTCAGTGGTACATTTAATAATTCATAAATCATGAGCAGTTCAAACAAGTTCAAAGTTTAAAAGTTTAAAAGTTTTGCTGAAGCTTTAAAGTTTAAACTGTCAGAGGCTTTGACAAAAAACTTTTCCTGTCTGGAATATTTAAGATTGTTGTGCCATATTATATTCAGGACTCCGTCATATCCTCCTCTCCAGAATGTTTCTCCTAAGAAAATCCCGGCTTTGCCCAGGTCCAGCCTTCTCCTTCTGGGTGGTGTATCCACCGCAGGGCCCAGGAGGGTGACAGATACAGGGGGACAATCTGGGAGAGGGTGGGGGGTTTATGACCATCTTCACTTTGGGTAAAAACACTTAGCCGGAGTCACTGCTGTGTGGGGATTTCTCTTTAAAAGAATGAAAATTATAAAATGAGACGCTGGCAAATGTGTGTAACAAGGTCTTGGCAGAAGACAGTGAGTTGTGTACAATCTGCTATTTCAAAATCTGGAAGCTAAGAGACCAAATCTTCCGTTGGCCTCCAGCTGACCTCTAATATTTCAGGCATAATTACTGTATTTGCATGTGCAATTGAGTGTGGTGTCAGCCACCCATGCCAAGGTGCTCTGTGGAGTTGGTTGGAAGTAGGACACATGCAGCCATTTCCATTTCAGACTGTGACGGAGCAAGCAGAGAAGGTGCAGGTCATTTCCGACACCCTGGCCTTGGACCCTGATTCTGCATAGACCAAGTTGTTTTGATTACTCTGTTTCTCAGAAGGCTACCGTCGCTCCTTTCAGCTCAGATCCAAATGCTCAGTGTTGAACTTTCAAGGCCTCACGTCAGACACTCACTGCAGACAAGCAAACCCTCTACCTCCCTCCCGCCCTCCCTTCCTCACAGCCACCTTCGGACCATTCGTCTGTGGTTCCTCACAGCTGAGACCTTCCTTCTCCTTTTCCACAAACACTTTCATACATTTTCTTCAAAATTCTTCTCTTCCGTGCAATTCCACAAGCCATCAGCGTCAATGCCAGGAACGACGCTAGCATAATCAAAATCTTTTCCTAGGTTCCAAGATTTGGTGACAGGATGTTGTAAAGTTATCTCATGGTGTGAATGTCATGATACTGAATGCCAACTTGGGTACCAACTCTTGGACAGTGATAACCTCGCTCTCACGTACATCACCACCTTTGATCCTGACAACAACCTCCCTCCCAAGCCTTCATCTCCGCATGAGGCTTCAACCTCAGGGGCTCTGCTGGCTTCACCAAGGATTCCTAATGACAAAACCTGACGCCAGTTTTCAAGTCTCTTCCACATGGAGGCACTGGACACTTCCCAACCCTCTCTTCCTGAATCTTTCTATTTTTCTGACTTTAACGTGCTTGTCTCTCCTATTTCTGTACCTGCCTCCTTGGCTCTTCTAAGACCTCCTTCCCCAGCTCTCTCCTCCAGCGTGAGGGTTCCCCCCTTCCCCCTTTACTCCATGTAGCTGCCCCTGGTCAAGCTCGTCTACTGAAGCTTGAACTACAACCCCGTACTAGTGACAGCGAGTCTGGTCTCTACTCCTCAACTCCCTCCTGGGCCCCCACATCACACTTTCATCTGATGACTGGCTCCTCAAGCTAGACTCCAGCAAATTCAACCACCATCAATCAATTGGCTACCATCTGTAATAAAAGACGCACACCCTACGCAAGTCTACATCCATCCATCAGTATTTCCCTTCCTTTTTGCCAATGCACCTCCTGTATTTCCCATTTAGTCAAGTATCTGGCTGTCCACAGTAGAAATCTGAGAGTCCCCCTTATGACCTTCTTCCCCCTCAGCCTTCCTAGCCGATCTGAGAGCAACCCCTGTTGTTTCAACACTGCTGTCTCCCTCCCATCTCTGAACTCTTCTCTATCTTCACTGCTACTTCCTAAATTCAACTTTTCATCAACTCTCGTCTTCACTATTACAATAACGCATCTTCTGGTTGCTCTTCCGCCGGGCTCTCCCTCTTCCCATCTTTACAAGACCAAACATGTGAGTTATTGTGTCACTGCTTGATGATCGTACCCTTTGCCCAAAGCTGTAGTTCACACCCTGGAAACAAATGCAGGGCCCTTTCCAGGCTGACCCATGGACCCTGTCAGCTACGTATACCTCATCAACCTCTTCCTCTCTCTCCCATCACCCTTTGCTCCGGGGAGACCAAACTTCCTGCAGTCTCCTGAACATGTAGATTTTCATATCTCCACACCTTAGCAAATACAGTGTCTGCTACCCAGCAGGCTTCTATCCTCCTCTCTGCCTGATAAGCCCCCAGTCATCTATCAGGCCCAACTCCCTTCCACCATAAGCTTCTGGGGGTTTCTGTCAGCAGTGAGACCCTTTCCCCCCCACACACCCTTAGACTCGCAGGCGCCACACCATCAGTCCTCCGTTAAACATGCTTTCTCCACTTGTGGGACTCTGGACTGCTGATTTTTGGTCCCTTGGCACCCAGGACAGTGTTTGGCACTGCAACTGCCAGCCTCTCTTTTGAATTAATGAAATCTCATGGCACTAAATGACACCCTGTGAGTAACTAAGTACAGCTAGTAAGCACCGTGTCTAATTCGGATTCTTTGTTCCTCTCCAATTGCAACCTGATAAAATTCTCCACTATTCCTGGATAATGAGTATGAATTCTTGGAGAGAAAATAGAAAATTTCTCAGTTAGAGGAATCCTTCGTCCCCAGCAGGCTCAGTACCCTTCTCTGCAGATTGTGAACTTCACTTAAGAATCATTTGTAACATTCTAATTTCTACTAGAGTAACTGTAAATTGTTTTATGCTAAAACCAAGCACAAATCTGCATGCGTTGTAGAAAGCTCTGTAGTTGAATCTCTGTTCTGGTATATGAATTAAGGATATTCTACGTACTTGTGGGTACAATTTCTTTTGCTTCAAACTATGAGGAGATGGCATAACTTACCCTGCACAGTTATCATGAAAGATGTCAGGCTTTGAAGTCAGACAGACCAGGATTTAAATCCTGGCTTCATCGGCGTGTGACCTGTGGTATGTCACTTAACCTATCTGCCTCAATTTCCTCATCTGTAAAATGGAAAAAGTGAAGGCTCACAGGGCTGTTGTAAAGAAGAAATGAGATCACATCTTTAGAGCATTTATCACAGGAACTAAAGTTTTATATATTATGTAACTACATATATACACACAGGAATATGTAAATATTCAGAGGGTGCCAAAAAAATGTGTACACATTTTAAGAAAGGAAAAATCTGCATCAAAATTTTAGATGAATACATGTCACATTTGACTTCTGCAATTATAAGAGGTGCTCAAAGTAGTTACCATCAGTATCCAGACACTTCTGATTATGGCGAACTAAAAGTAAAACATAGACACATCTCTTAAAATGTGTATACATTTTTTGACACATATATGTATAGTATGTGTGTATATTATATGTATTTATACACATCCATATTGCCTGTAACAATATATAAGCATTACAACGTCTCTATGACGTAGGTATAATAAATATCTCCACTTTACAGACGAAGAAACTGAGACAGGTTAAGTAACTTGACTGGCCACGCAACTGGTAAGTAGCAGACATAGAATTTAAACTCCAATGACTTAGATTCAAAGTCTGTGCTCCTAACACTCTCATAAAGTGTCTCAATGCACTCTTCAAGTCAATGAATGTCAACTATCACCATCGTGTCAATGGTTGTCCAGGTTGCCAACAATGTTGATCTCATATGACAAAAGTTCTCTAGCAAGACTGACCACACAGTCAGCTCTAGGATGGTAACTTTGTCACACAAAATTGCATTAATCTAGCAGCCTCTGGGGCTGCCCCAAAGGTCAATTCAGTGCAACACAACTACTTGGGCAGCAGGAAACAGTGTCAGGAGAGGCCTTGGAATTCCAAAAGAGGCCAGCCAGGGTACAAGCTGGCACAGAGGGTGGCCCTGGCATCACTTCATCCCATCGCTTCTGTTGCCTTCCTTCTTTTAGCTGGAGAGAGACCAATTGATTCCTGCCACCCAACCCACCCCAGCCAAACTGTGAGAGTTTGTAATCTCGTCTGTCTCAGATCACAGCCCCACAGAAATCAGACATGGAAGAACTCACTTGGGCTGTCTATGCATTCCACCCCCCGGAGACAGGAAATGTGGACTTCTAACCCAGTGTCACTGTTTTGTTGTAAAAATCACAGTCACTTGTAAAAAACATAAGTGGAATTAAACGTATCTTAGTGCCATGGACTTGTTTACCAAAAATTTCATTTAGCCTTTGTTTTCCTTTCCTTCTTGTCATCACTCCATTTATGGACCATCCTTCTTTGCCCATTTTCCTCCATCCCCCATCTCCAAGTGCGCTGTTAGCCTTGACCTCTGGTCAGGGCCTTTGTCCTCTGCGATCTACACAAAATATGCTTCTCCCCACCCCCCAAGTGTTTTTGCTTTTAGGGTCAGGCAGATCTGCCTTTGGATTCTGATTCTGTTTGGCTAGGCAATGACCCTCTCTAGACCTAAGTTTTTGCATATGTAAAATGGGTACACTAAAGAACCCAAGCTGAGAGAGTTGTGCCAATTATTTGTAATTGCAGCAGCAGCTGTTTCTACCTGCTGAGAAGTAGCACAAGTCCTCAATCCCTGCACCAAGGGCCTTTTCCCAAACTGCTGAGTGGAGGAAGGCGTCATCGCGTCCTGTTGGACACTGGCTCTTTCCAGGAGGCACATCTCTACCCTGATGGAAGGGAGCAATGGTCTCCTCTGTCAGACTTTGGACATGGCACTGTGGCACTGGCATCATCTCATTTAATCCTCACAAAAATCCTACCAGGAAGGTATTGTTCCTATGCCCACTTGAGAGATGAGGGCATTCAGGTAAGAGAATAACTGGTTCAACGCCACCCAATGAATAAGTGACAGAGGAGGTGCTCTTCATTACCACGCCATAGAACAAGATAATAGACTGTAGTAACAACAACGAGTAATTGTTGCGCACTTACCATGCGCCAGGCGCTGTTCTAGGCATGGTGCACGGATTATTTCCTGTAATCCTCGCACCAGCCCTATTCCTAAACCCATGCTACGGATGTGTTGCTTGAGAGGAATGATGTTAGCTGACTTGCTGACGGTCATGCAGTTGATAAACAGACAGAGGCAGCCCATCATACCTAGCGGTCTGAATTCAGAACCAGAACCTTTCCTCTGCTGCCACTTCAGAATGAAATCAAAAGATACTAGAGATAAAGGGCCTACCCTAGTGCCTGGTATACACTAAACTTCAGTATATTATTACTGACACTGTTTTCACTACTGTTACAATGATAGTCAATATTAGTTTTCTATTGTTATATTAAAAATTACCACTTGGCGAGTCCTCATCTCTACAATAAATCAAAAAATTAGCTGGTCACGGTGGCGCACATCTGTAGTTCCAGCTACTGGGAAGGTTGAGGTGGAAGGATCACCTGAACCCAGCAGGCCGAGGCAGCGATGGCCCGTGAGCATGCCACTGCACTCCAGCCTGGGTGACAGAGCAAGACTTCTACTCAAAAACACAAAGCACAACAACAAAAAATTACCACAAATTTAGTGGCTTAAAACAAACACACTTATCATCTCATGGTTTCTGTAGCCCGGCCATCTAGACACAGCTTAGCTGGGCCCTGGGCTCAGTCTCTCACAAGACTGCCATCCACTGCATTCCTTTAGAGACAAGAAGCTCTTCCAAGCTTATGTGAGTGTTCGCAGAACTCAGTTTCTCATGGTTGTAGGCCTGAAGGCCCCTAGCTTCTTACTGGTTGTAGGCTGGCGGCCATCCCTGGATCCCAGAGGTCCCTGGGGTGGCCAGCCGCATGACTCTCTCCAATGGAAGCCTCACATCAAAGCAACTGACTTTTCCAAGGCCAGCAGGACACACCAGTGTGCTAAGATAGAGTCTTATAGAAGAGTCATAATCATGGGATGACATCACATCACCTTTGCCGCAGTCTTTTGGTTAGATGCAAAGCCAGGGTCTCACCCACATTCAAGGCGAAGGAATCCTACAAGCTGGGCTGCTGGAAGTCACCTGAGGTTGTGTCTGCCACAAGTTCCTTGGCTTTAATTTTTATTTCTCCCTCACTTGTCTAAATTTCCTTTTCATCTCCAAAGAGCGCCATTTCATCTTCCCTTTCATATCCACAACAAAGTACTTTCTTACTGTGTCTGTAAAATCTCAAGATTCATTCTTCCTCTTTTTTCCATATTTGCCTAAAATCAGATGGGGTAAATAGTCGCTGTTTCTCTGCATTCTCACATAACACTTTGGCCCTAATTCTGAGGAAACACACTGTTTCTCTCCTCCTATACTTTCAATGCTGCACAGAACACATCTGTGACCAGATACTTAGGCAATTTGGATTTTTCCTCACATACCAAGTGAGTCTCCAGCAGACACCAGCTGTGTGTCCCGACATTTAATTCAATTCTGACACCATCTACCTGGAGTTAGCATCAAATTCCACAAGCAAGGTGTTAAGTGCTCTGTGCCACAAACTGGGGACAGAGACCAAATACATTTCCTATTATTCCACAATCGGGATTCAAGCCAAGGCCTCTTTTTTTCTCTCCACTTCATCCAGACCATAATTTATTCATTTTTAACAGCTTTATTGCTATAAAATTTACGTATCATCACATTCAAAGTGCACGATTCAATATATACCTACAGACTTATACAACCATCACCATAATATAATTTTGGAACATTTCATCATCCCTAAAACAAACCTCTTATCTTTCGCAGTCTTCCCCCACCATTTTTCCTTTCCCCCTCAGCCCTAGACAGCAACTAATATATGTTCTGTCTCTAGACATTGACTATTCTGGACATTTCCTATAAATGGAACCATACAATATGTGGTCTTTTGGGACTGGCTTCTTTCACTCAAGACGTTTCATCCACATTGTAGTATAAACAGCGTCATCATGGCCACTTAGGAAGTTTAGAGTCCTGTAGACAAAACAACCAGGAAATGAAGGATTTTAATGTATCAGAGTAGGATTAGAAATAAGCATCGTTATTTACTTTTCCACCTGACAATTTTTAATGACAACCTACTATACCTAAGGTCTCGGAGGGATGAAAAGACAGGTTAGATTCCGTCACTGCCCTTACAAAATTCAGTTTCATAAAGAAAACCCCACAAATACCCACTCTCTACACCATAGGCCTGACATGTTCTCCAGCACACATTAACATTATAGAATATGAAATTCATAGTGAGTTTTCAACTCGCTAGAATTAAACTAGTCTCTAAGAGGTTAATCGTTTTTTGGGGGGGATAAATTGTTAATCAATACTCTCTGCTTTTAGTTCCATGGAAGTTTGTTGATTTTTTTTCCCCATGGAGTGGGGGTTGTTTGGAAGATGTAACATCTTAAGAGCATGCGTGAGAGGACTGGCCTGCAATCATGTCAGAGCAGTCCAGGGGCAGGGCAGGCCTTTCGGTGGGGGCTGGTGCTGCCTGCCTTGACATCAGCCCCGTCATCTCATTCTGCAGTGATGTGATCATGGATGTGTGTGTGTGCTCCAGGCCTGAGGAATCTCACAGTGCTGTAACAGTTTTTCATTTACCCAGAGGTCAGCGTTTGAATCTCGAAAACACTTCTGATTTAGACAAGCTGAGGAATGATGAGACCAAAAGGTTTCTGTCAGCAAGAACGAGCCTCGATGTGGGAACTCGGGATGTCTCCCCTGAGTTACAAAAGGGCAGGTTCAAGAATCCTTAAAACCAAGAGGTGTCTTTCAAATCAGCTGAAGAAAGCAGTCATATAATGAAGCATTTACCACAAATGTGATATTCATAGTGTTTCCAAGCATTTCTCTGGGATAAGCAAGATTTTTGCTCAAGATTTTCTGACGGAGCCCCAGGATTTCAAGCTCCGGGCAGTCATGGAGCAAGGCCAGAGTCTCAGTCAGGGACCAGCCCCACCCACGGCCAGCAGGGGGGCCTCCCCGTTCCCAGTTGCTACCTTGGAGGGTGCTGTCCCCAGGAGCAGGCCTGTGGGGGCCTCAAGAAGATACCCCACCCCAAGTCCCTCCCTTACCTGGCCGAGTGACCTGAAGTTTCACTATTAGAAATGTATATCCTTGCTCCAAAGTAAATACTCCCAGGAGAAGAAACACATCTTTTATCAGCCATTTATACCTCAGTGCAAATGTGTTTATCAGAGCCGTTGCCAAAGGGTCTTTTTTAGAGTAGAAAGTGAGAGGAACTAAGTAAAAAAGAATGCCTAAGAATAAAGAGAAAGCGACCAAAAGCCACAAAAGGACAAAAAAGGAAGGCAGAGTACATGAAGATAAATAAATCTGGGCTCTCCCAGGGGTGCCCACTTGAGAGGATGAAGATCTGATCAAACTTGCTGGGCTCCAGTGAAGGGAGGGAGTGTGAGTCAATTGCCAAGATGTGGGGGAACTCTGGCTGTAGAGGAGGGATTGGAGTCCGGATGCTGTGGGTTTGTGGGCAGTGTCTGTCTCCTCTCAGACGGAACATCCCATGAGGAGCAGCAGTGCTTTGCGGGGTTTACCTGTGCTGCCCAAACAAAGGAGGAGAAAGCAAACGCCTGCCTTACCAATCATTGGGAATGCTTTGTTTTGCTGTAGTACACCACTGGGAAGTCAAAGTTCTAATTGCACACAGACTTTTTGCATATTAAAAAAATAAGTAGGCCGGGCACAGTGACTCATGCCTGTAATCCCAGCACTCTGGGAGCCGAGGTAGGAGGATTGCTTGAGCCCAGAAGTTCAAAACCAGCCTGGGCGACATAGCAAGACCTCGTCTCTACAAAAAAAAAAAAATTAAAAAATTTGCCAGGTATGGTAGTACATGCCTGTGTGCCCAGCTAGGCAGAAGGATTGCCTGAGCCCAGGAGGTCGAGGCTGTAGTGAACCGTGATAGTGCCACTGCGCTCCAACCTGGGCAACAGAGTGAGATCCCAACTCAAAAACAAACAAAGAAAATAAGTAGTGTTTGTCTAACAAAATGTGCTTTCGCACGCTGGGAGCAAGGAGGCCATGACCCAGGACTCACACTGAGCTACTGTTTCAGACCTACTGACAAGGTGACCCCTAAACATGGGTAGATGATTATTTCTTTATGTACCATGAAGATTTCACAACACTCACTGGGAATTCAAGGAACCCCAAGAGAAGTCATTATAGAATTAATTGCTTTCAAAAAATTCCCTTGGCTTTCCATAGTTGACATTATTCCTGAGAAGCATAATGCCTGTTTGAGGAGCCAAGATTACCCAAACTTAGAGTTAGTTGAATGGCCTTCGTATCCACACTGAAACTAAGGTACTGATCAGTCCTGGATGGGGAATTTCACATTAATCCTAACTAAGCATAGATTCACATCTTCATTTTAACATGCAGATGTTCAGATCATTCTTTTTCAAAAAATATGTGAACTACTATGTTCAAAGAATAGGAGTGAAAGACATGCATGATACTCCCCAAATAATTTTAACTGCCGAAGACACAGTTGAAAAACCTAGAAGTTCCAGCTCTCTTTCATTTGTCTAATATCTGATTCTCATTCTAAAAAATTATTCGGGACTAGGAGGGAGAAAATGCCAACCTCAGTGTTAAAGATCCTCCTTGTAAGTGAATGTTTAAAGAACTGTGAAACTGGAAAGCATTTCATATGGCCTCCGTTACTTCATGAGCCAGAAGATGCCTGAAACATACAAGCTTGTACCTTGCCCATCTTTTCAGATGCCACGAAGAGCCCATAATATTGAAAGTATCCCTTTTCTCCCAGCGCAGTTCTTTAAATTAAAAAAAGAAGAAAGAAACACCTAAAATCTTTCCTTTGCCATGGAGAATCTAACTGTAGTTCTCATCTTAGAGAGGACTGGTTCTGAGACGCTTTTAAAAACATGTTTGTGGCATCTGAATGTTTCCTGCCACCCACACTTGAGTTCTACAGTTTGAAAGAATACATCATTTTGAGTTTGATGTATCTCCAAAACTGAGAACACAATTCAAGGGAGTGTATGCCATATTTCACTCCACTGTGGAGTCACAGTTTTTTCTTAGACATGATTTTAGCATAAAGTAAATTGTATTTCCAGGATTGCTGCCAAGCACAACAATACAAATAATGATGACCAAAACCAGCAGAATGCAAGTGAACCAGAAGTGATGATATTTCATAAGGAAATCCCATAAATGCTCTAAATATGCTTTGGTTTTACTTGAAGATTAATTAACTAAACTAGGTCGGCAAGACCCCAACACACAGAACTATACTACAGTATTCGATAAAAATTCAATGGAGATGCAAATAATTCCTTAACGCTTTTTAATGCAAATGATGAGTTGAATCTCAACAATCGATGATTCTGAAAATGGAGATCAGAAGAGTCTATTTGTTCTTCTTCTCCTTCTTCTTCTTGTTTTTAATGTATTGACTAAACAGCAACAATTTCCTAGAATCTCTAAGGAATTTCTAATCCATTTCTGGTTTTGTAGGGATTTTTAGCAAATCATCATCATATCAGCATCAAATCATTCATAGTGCATCAGTATGAATTTTCTTCCAAATATTCTTCCACTGAGTGGAGGGGGTAAGGGAGACGGGAAGAGAATGTTTGTTTCATATAAGAAGTTTCTATCATGTAAACCTCACAGCAATATGAGACAGGTACTATGGTCTCCATGATACAGGTAAAGACAGAGCTATGTGGTCTTGGCCTTATACACACTACTTTCTTCCTTTCTTTCTTTTTGTTTTTTCTTTTGATTCAGAGTCTCACTCAGTTGCCTCAGTCTTCCAAGTAGCTGGGACTACAGGCATGCACCACCACTATGCCTGGCTAATTTTTTAATTAATGTAGAGACAAGGTCTTGCCAAGTTACCCAGGCTGGTCTCAAACCCCGGGGCTCAGGCAATCTTCTTACCTCTGCCTCCCAAAGTGCTTGGACTACAGGCACAAGCCACCACATCCCAGTCAGGATCACCTCTTTATTGGGGTAAGGTGTGCCAAAATGAGGGAGAAAAGATTTTAAGCAATGTGATATTAAATAACACTGAATAAAATTTTTTTTCATTTTTTTATTGAGATAAAATTCTCATAACATAAAATTCACTATTTTAAAGAGTGCAATTCAGTGGCTTTCAATACATTCACAATGCTGTGCAAACAGCATTTCTCTTCAAATCTTTCAGAATGTGTCAAAGAAAAAGTCTCAGTTTGGTACTAGAGTATCTTTAGCAACTCTCTAATATTTTATAATCTTCCTTAAAAACAAAAGAAAGCTTAGAGTCTTTGGTAAATATAACTAGAATTTGATAACATAAACATGGTGTGAGGTGTTTTTCAGGGAGGACAGAAAGTGCATTTATTTTTTATTTTACCTGAATTTCTATTTATGTAGTAAATAAGTTTGCTTCTTAAATAAATGTTAACAACCCAGGAAAGACTCCATCGTAAGAAAACTACCTTCCTAAAAAAGTCCTGGACCAGATGGCTTTCCAGCAGAATTCTACAAAACATACAAGAAGGAGCTGATACCAGTCCTATTGAAAGTATTCCAGGCAATTAAAAGATGGAACTCTCCCCAAATCATTTTATAAAGCTAACATCATACTGATACCCAAACCTGGAAATAGTCCAGCAAAAAAAAGAGAACTACAGGTCAATATTCCCTGATGAACATAGATACAAAAATTCTCAACAAGATTTTAGCAAATCGAATCCAACAATACATCTCAATTATCTACCATGACCAAGTAGGCTTCATCCCCAGGATGCAGGACTGGTTCAACATCCGACAGACTATAAATGTAATTAAATACATCAACAGATATAAAAACAAGAACCACATGATAATATCATTAGCCGCAGAAAAAAAGCTTCCGACAAAATCCAGCATCCTTTCTTGATAAAAACCCCTGGACACCTAGGCATAGAGGGAACATACATCAAAATAGTAAGAGTCATCTACAATAAACCCACAACCAACATATTGCTAAATGGACAGAAATTGGAAGCATTTTCCCCTGAAAACGAAACAAGACAAGGCTGCCCACTCTTACACCTCCTGTTCAACATAGCGTTGGAAGTCCTAGCTATAGCAATCTGTCAAGAGAAGAAAATCAGGGGAATCCAAATAAGAAAAGAGGAAGTTAAGTTATCCATCTTTGCTGACAATATGATTCTATTCCTTGAAAACCCAAGAGAATCTGTCAAGGACCTCCTTGTACTGATAAAGGACTTTGGCAAAGTCTCAGGGTACAAAATCAACATGCAAAAGACAGTCGCATTCTTATACACCAACAACAAACAGGCAGAGAAACAAATAAAAAGCACAATTCCATTCACAATAGCCACACAAAAAAAGAAAGAAATACCTTGGCAACTTTCTAACCAGAGAAGTGAAAGACCTTTACAATGAAAACTATAAAGCACTGCTCAAAGAAATTCAAGAAGACCCAACAAATGGAAAAATCATTCATGCTCATGGATAGGAAAAATCAACATGGTTAAGATGTCCATCCTACCAAAGGCAATCTATAGATTCAAATCAATACCCATTAAATTATCGACATCATTCTACTCAGACCTGGAAATTACAATACAGAAATTCTTATGGAAACATAAATGACCATGAATAGCCAAAACAATCCTTAGCAAAAGAAACAAAACAGGAGATATCATACTTCCAGACTTCAAACTTTGCCATAAGGCTACAATAATCAAAACAGCCTGGTATTGGTACAAGAATAGACGTATGGACCAATGGAACAAGATAGGGATTCTGGAAGAAATACCTTAATTTCTCAACCAACTCATCTTTGACAAAGTCTCCAGCAACAACCACTGGGGAGAGGAGAACCTATTCGGTAAATGGTGCTGGGAAAACTGGCTGACCACATGCAGAAGATTGAAACGGGACCCCTACCTATCACCATACACAAAAATCATTCTAAATGAATCAAGGACCCAAACATAAAACCTCAAGCTATAAGAATCTTAGAAAATTCAGGAGACACCCTTACAGAAATTGGAATGGGCAACCAATTCCTGATTAAAACCCCAAAGGCCCATGCCATAAGAGATAAGATAGACAAGTGGGACCTCATCAAACTGAAAGACTTCTGCAAAACAAAAGAAATCATTCAGACAGCAGAGAGACAGTGCACAGAATGGGAAAAAGTATTTGCCAACTATATATCTGACAATGACCTAATATCCAGGATCTACGAGAAACTCAGATGTGCTGAAAGGAAAAAAACAACATCCCTACTAAAAAGTGGGCAAAAGACATGAAAAGATACTTCTCAAAAGAAGACATATAAGCAGCCAACAGACCAATGAAAAAATGCTCAGCTTCACTAATCATCAAGGAAATGCAAATCAAATTCTTTTTTAATGTTAATTTTATTTTATTTTTTAACTTTTAATTTTTTCATTTTAAAGCTGTGGGGTACAATTCAGGGTTAGGTATACAAATGTTCATTATGCAGGTACCCTTGTTGATGAGGTGTGCCCCTCCCTCCCCTGGCAGTTTCCCGCTACTGCCAATCCCTTTCTTATAGTATTATGATAATTGTTCAAGGTCCACTTATGAGTGAGAACATATGCTACTCTGTTCTTCGTTTCTGTGATAGATCACTGAGTATAATAGACTCTAAATCCATTTAAGTTGCTGCGAAGTCCATACGTAAAAATAAATAAATATTTACGTAAAATGGTTCACCAATTTAAATAACAGTATTAGTTGTCCTTGGATATGGCCAACAATTATGGAGGAGGTACATGAATAACAAAGTTTTAGATGAATAACAAAGTTTTAGAACCACCCTTCTGGTGGTAGAACAGAAAGTAACTGGGGGGCCAGGTGAGGAGCATTTAGAAGGAGGAGAGTGGGAATAATGAAATAACCAGTCAAACAGCATAGGTGTGTGGACTAGGACTTGGGAAGGTAGGGTGCAGAGCACGGGCTGGGCCTGAGTCCTCTTTCCTGTTGAAAGTTCACTAAACCAGATGTGGTAGCACACACCTGTTATCCCAGCTCCTCAGGAGGCGGAGGCAGGAGGATCACCTGAGGCCAGAAGTTCGAGACCAGCCTGGGCAACACAGCAAGACCCCATCTTTAAAAAATAAAAATTTTTAAAAAGAAAGTTCACTGGCCCATCTCACCTTCCACAGTGGTTTAGAAAGGACTGGAGACCAAAAAACACCCTGCCTCAGAGCAATAGGAATCCACTCACAGACTGGCCATGAGAATGAAGGGGAGGGCACCATGAGGGCCGTCTCCAGAAAGAACAATCCAGAATGAAGCTTAGAGATGACTGGAAGAGCTGAAGGCACAGCTAACAACTATGGGCTGTAGCACAAGGAAAAGTATCCATTGCCCAGTAACTGGTAAGGAACAGGGTAGAGAACAGAGGTGAGGTCCGGGGCTTGCGAAGTGATTTATAAATGGAGTGCGTGTCCTTTTGTCCTTGGGCTTTCGGATGAAGGCTGGGCGTTGGAGCTGTGGCGTGGGAGTGGGCATGTGTGATGAGCTGTCTTCCCTCCGACAGGGCTGCGCACAGGACCGTTCGTGCAGGAAACTCGCTGCATGCCTCAGAAGTGAGGCTTTGCTGCTGGAAGATCCTGCCCCGCCCACAAATCTGTTTCTAATGATTCACCATTTGTAAATGGAACTCCCATCCCAGGCTCTTCATTAGTAAGAGGTTATCAAGAAGAAAAATGGGGCACCCATCTGGAGATAAAAATCCCTGATGCCTAACAGATTGTCAGGAAGGTTTCCAACCCGCTGGATTTGAAAACAATACACACACACACACACACACACACACACACACACTCCAGAGCTAGTCTTAGCCAGAACATTCCTTCATTCTAGGTATCCAATGTACACTAGACAATTTACTATATGAAACACAAAACTTTTCCTTTTAAAATGTAAATATATATGAACGAAAACATTAAGCCTTCATTTCTGTACAAATTGAGATAACACAGTACCATGAGAAGCTTTCCCCTGACACCTTGGAATATGAGTGTTTGATCCATAAAAACTGCATTTCCTTCCAGCTGCTGCCTCATTTCTTTGTTTTTCTTCTTGCAAAACTTGTCTTGCAAGCTGTCCACTGTCCCCTCGTCCAGATCCTCACTTCCCATACTTATTCCTACCTGGTTTCCACCCTCACTACGCCACTGAAACCTGTCCTGTCAAATTCACCAATGACTTCACAATGTCAAACTCAATGGTCACTTCGTCTTCATCCTTCTTGACTCCTGGCAGCATTTGATAGTTGCACCCTCTAACATGAAGCACATTCTTGTCTTGGCCTCTAACACTCAACTCTTCCAACTTTTATCCGACCTCACCGGCCACTCCTCGTCAATCTTCTTACCTCTTTGTTACTTCTAAAAGTAGGAGAGACCCCAGGCCACACCCCAACTCTTTTCACTTTTCTGCCTATAGTCTTTCCCCGGATGAATGACCCCATCCAGTCCTGAGGGATTAAATACCGTCCTTAAGCTGACCCCTCCCCTGAGTTCTGGACTCAGATATGCAACTATCTACTTGATATCTCTAATTATAGGTTCAATAAACATTTCAAACTTAACCTGTACTAAACGGAACTTTGAGTTCTCATCCCACATTTCTTCTTCCACCTTCTCCTTTCCAATAAGGGCACCATAAGCATCACACGCGTACTTTGCATTCCAGTAAAACCTCCGTAGTTGTTTGTCTTGTTTACGCCAATTGACCAAATCAATAGACTGTGACCTGCATCAACCAATCAGAACTCAGCAAGCACCAACCAATCAGAACTAAGCAAGTTTGCATTCCTTATTTGCACAAGAGGACCAGTGTAAGAACCTAGCTGGGGACTTTCTAAAAGACAGACTTTCTCTTTGTTCTTTCGAAATGCACCTTTGTTTTGCGCAGAAGGCTGCCTCTTCCTGGTTTGCAAACTGTTTGCTGAAATAGTCTCTTTTCTTTTAAAAAAATATATATATAAATAATAAGGGCATCAACACCAGCCGGCAGCTAACACAGACTTCCTGCTTCTATTCTTCTACGCAAAACTCTCCAAAGTCTCCAAAGTTGTTTGCTACCATTGATTAGCCCGACTAATATAGGTAATGACATCTTTAATTTATTCCAAGACTTGGAATAGTTTTACTAACAAAAATCATTTGTTCAAGAAACAATTTTTTAAAACTACTAAATTTAACTCAATGTAATAGTTGATGAATAACTACTCATGTTCAAATAATAATAATAATAGCAATAATATAATAAAAAATAACGACAATGCTATATTTATATAGTGTCCTGGGAATATGTATATAGAGAGAACAAGGCAGAATATTTAGCTCAAAATAAAATCCAAATCCTGGTCTCAGCCTATGACTGACCCACCCACCCATCTCTGCAGGGCCTCTTCTACTCCTGCGTCCTCTCTCATTCACTCTGCTCCGGCCACGGTGCTTGCCCACTGCTCCTCTGACCTGCCACGCGGGTTTCCACCTCCAGTGTCTGTCCTCTTCCGAGTGCCCTTATCACAGTGTGGCCTACTTCCCAACTTCTTTGCTCAAATATCACCCCGTCAAAGAAGACTCCCTGGTTATCTGAACACTAACCATAGTGTCCCTCTCTATCCCTCACCACACTTTACTTCAAAGCCCTCTGGCTTCCTGACATAATACATTCTTTATTATCTGTCTCTCTCCATGAAAACAGAAGGTCTCAAAAGCAGGAGCTTGATCGGTTTTGTTCACGGCTCTATCCCCTGAGCCCTGGAGGTCAAGGTTGTGATCATGGCACTGCACTTCAGCCTGGGTGACAGAATGAGACTCCGACTTAAGAAAGAAAGAAAGAGAGAGAGAGAGAGAGAGACTCTCTCTGGTCCCCCATCTAAGTTAGACCCCACCCCCATCTTATCACTCTCTTTCAGGTTATTATGCCTAATTTTCTTCGTAGTACATATAAGCACACTATTCATTTATTCACTTGTATATTTTTAAAACTGGCTATCCTCAGCAAAATATTCTGCCTTGTTCTCTCTATATACATATTCCCAGTACACTATATAAATATAGCATTGTCATTATTTTTTATTATATTATTGCTATTATTATTATTATTTGAACATGAGTAGTTATTCATCAACTATTAAATTGAGTCAAATTTGGTAGTGTTTAAAAATTGTTTCTTGAACAAATAATTTTTGTTAGTAAAACTATTCCAAGTCTTGGAATGAATGAAAGACGTTATTATCTATATTAGTCGGGCTAATCAATGGTAGCAAACAATACCCGAAATGCAGGGACTTAAACCAACAAAAATATTCTTGCATTCATCCTGCTGTTTAAGGGAGTTCTGTAGGCCACTTTCCCACGACTCCAGGATCCAAGGTTCCTTCCACCTGAGGCTCTGCCATACATACCCTACCTTCTAGTCCTCCACTGGCATTTCTACATCTGTCTCGTCAACATGTAAAAGGAAAGGGCGAGCTAAGGATCTCTGCAAGGATTTGTGAGCAGGCAAACCTGGAAGTGGAAGACATTTTACGGGAAAGAATTACGTGTCTCCAGCTTAACTGCAAGGGAGGTTGGGGGTCGCCCAGGAGGAAGAGTCAGGACTAGGGATCATCTACTTATCTCTGCTACGCCGTGTACATTCTGCATAGAGCACGGTGATGTCCGGGTGTCTGCTTCATAAACAAGCTTGATTGTCACCTTTCAGATACCAGGATCATGTTGACAGAAAGTATTGATTCAACCTCAGCAGAGAGGGAAGACCAAATGGTAGTGGTTCCTGGCCCTGTCAGAGAAGACGATCTTGAAACTCTGCCAGAACAATCCTGACCCCCAACATGTGCGTTCATGCTTTCCAGCTCTCCTGGGAGCACAATATTTGGGCCCCAATTCTAGTCATAACACCAGCCCACACTCAACAATTTTCAACTGCTAACTTGAGCCTCTGAATTTCAAGGCCCACTTTTTGCAAAGACAAATGAATTTTGAGAGTCACAGTTTTCAGTTTTTACTGGTGGTTTTTCCCTTTTAGCTTTCCTTAGTCTGAACTTATGCTCTTCTGGCTGTACGTGATCTTGTCCAATATAATGAGAAACAGCCGACATAAGTCAATTATCAACAGCTCAGCCAGATGGGAACAAATTCAAATAGACAGCTGCACCCTTATCTAAAGGAGTAGATTTGAATATTTTCACAAATTTGCTGTGAATTAAATCCAATGAGAGTAGGCCGCAGATCCCAGGAAGGAAATGTTACTCCTCTCCTCTCTTCTCCTGGTTTAATCTCATTGACCTTAGGCTTAGTCTGTGATCAGCTTCTCATAATTATTTCACTCAAGTAATAAATGGCAATTATCAGGCCATAAAGACAAGAAACAAAGGTATATTTCAGAACAGTGTAGAATTTTAGGAATAAAATGATAAAATCCAAACCCCAAGAACAAGTATGGGGCATTAGGGCAAAATATATGAAATAAATGTGTTGACTCTTATATGGTTCTCTTTTATTGATTTTTTTCAATATGAAAATTAAATACCAAATTATATTCACAGAACAGAAAGCAGATAAAATAGTTCAGAAGAGAAACTGTACATAAGTGGAACACATATATACCAACCTTAGCACAATCTTCAACTTGCTAAATGCAGACCATAATCAGAAATATGACCTATGAAAGAGAGATTACTAAGGAATGGATTGAGAGCAGGAAGTCTTCAGGATATTAAAAGAAAAGCATTGCTCACTTGAGACCAGGAGTTCAAGACCAACCTGGGCAGCACAGCAAGACCTCACTCATTTCTACAAAAATTTTGAAAATTAGCTGGATAGACATAGTGGCAAATGCCTATAGTCCAAGTTAGTTGGGAGGCTAAGGCAGAAGGATCACTTGAGCCCAGGAGTTTAAGGTTACAGTGACCTATAATCACATCACTGCACTCCAGCCTGGACAACAGAGAGAGACCCTGTCTCAGGAAAAAAAAAAAAGGAAAAGGAAGGCATCCTGTGGACGGGGAGAGAGGAGGAGAGAAGGTTTTCCAGGGAGAGTAGAATATAAGCAAAGACATGAATATTAAAATACATGGGAAAAGAAGAGAACACACCAAAAATACATGACTGAAGTCAGGCATGCCCAGTGGGACGCTCTGTGTAAGAAAGTTGAATAATACAATCCACTGAGCCAGGTTCATTGTTACCAGGCTGAGGAGTTCAGATTTGAAGCAATCAGAAATAAGGAAATAGCATAGGTCCTTAATCAGGGGAGAGAGCTGATGAAAGCAATGATGAATCTGGCAGCAGTCAGGAGGATAAATTGAAAGTGAGTAGACCAGTAAAGAGGCTGTTGCAGAAATTTATATGGGACTTGATAGGGATTTGGCTCTGAGAGGTGACAGCTGAAACTGAGACCCAGTGACAAATCTAAGAGTCTCAGTGGAGAAAGGAAAGACGCTTGTGAAGAATTGGATACACGGGGTGAAGGGGAGACAAGGGGTAAGGACACCCCAGGGACCAGAACAAGGGTGGTGGCACTGAAGACAAGAGGAATGTATCAAGTGTATGCTGCGTTTTTTCAGATTAAATTCTGTAACGTATATTACTGAGTTAGTCATCCATCGAATATTTCTTTTTTAATTTCTAATACTAAAACACATGGTTAAAATTAAGGTTAATATTCTTGTTGGCTTTAGTTTCATATAACTTTGAAATTTACAAGGTTGGGGGATTGAGCGTACACATCAAAATATCATATAGTTGCCAGGTCATGTTTTAATCTCTAACAGAATAGCAGAACAGTGCAACATGTAATCAAAACATATTTTACTAGGAGAGGCCATCAGAACTCGGGATCAAACTGGCTCTTGGATAAGTATAGCTGGTATAAGACAGCTAATTGGTCTTGTAAGTTTCATGTGTATTTTTTACCTGACATTTTCTGCCTTTTTTTAAAAAAATGATTACTTCTGTAGCAAATAAAAAGAGGTCCGACTGATGCCAAAATCTAAAGAAAAGCAGGCATTCAACCCAGAGTACAGTAGACACCAGGGAAGATGTTTTCAAAACCTGGTAAAAAGCAGAGTATGCAAATTTCAGGAAGAGAGAAATGTCTGTATGTGAAATGAATGTAAACATGAAGAACTGCCAGGAGCAAATGGGAAGGCGAAAGAATGAGCAAAAGCACCCCACCCACGAGCAGAGGGTTTTGGACAGAAAGTTGTAAATAGAAGTAAATTGGAGAAACCTAGATTAGAAAGATATGATTTAGCAGAAAATCAAATATTTAGCAGAGAGTCTTTATCCTTGGACATTGCCAAAAGTACCATCTTTCTTCTGATTCTTGAGCTTCCAGTTTACTAGAAAAATGCTGGAATAAAATGGGCATAGCTCTCATCATGCAGGGGAGAGTCCATGGGAACACGGTGAGGCTCTTCATTAGAACTATGTTCTGGATCTCTACCATGATGTTCCCAAAGATAAGGCCATAGAATTAAATAGTGCCCAAAATTTGGGTGCAGAAATGAGATTACAGAAGGAGAAAGTTGGGGATTTCTTTGGAACTAAGGTATGTGTCAGAGACTTCCCCTGACCTCCAATATCTAGTTTTCTCTTCCTGCTCAGGAACAGAATTCCCAAATGTTAGCAGGGCACGAGGCCAAAATAAATTTTTAAATGTATTTTTGGGCTGGGTGTGGTGCCTTATGGCTGTAATCCTAGCACTTTGGGAGGCCAAGGCGGGAGGATCATTTGAGTCCAGGAGTTCAGGATCAGCCTGGGCAACATAGTGAAACATCATCTCTATATAAATAAATAAAAATTAGCCAGGCACGATGGCGCATGCCCAGCTTCAGCTACTTGGGAGGCTGAGGCAAAAGGAATGCCTGAACCCAAGAGGCTGAGGCTACGGTGAGCCGCGATCATGTCACTGCACTCCAGCCTGGGCGACAGAGTGAGACTCCAACTCCAAAAATATAAAAATAACTGTATTTTTGTTTTTCAAGAAAATTTTTTAAAAAATTTTTCTTATTTTATTTTTAAATTCAAGGCAAGCCTAAAATAAAGGCTGGCCTTCTTTGCAGCTGAAGTGTAGCTGGTCAGTGAGTTATAGTGGAAGTGGTGTATTTCAGGGAGTCTGCCCCGAAGCTGTGACTTTTCCCTTCCTGCTCACTGAGAGTCAAGGGGATGGCAGAGGCTAGAGAAGCCATCTCAGGCCACAAAGTGAAAGTCACGTGTTGAGGATGATGAGGAAAGAATATAGGAGCCTGTGTCCCTGATGATAAGAGAGCCGCCATGCCAACTGTAGATAATGTGGACTTCAAAGAGTGAGAAACTTCCTCCCTGCTACAGTCCCTGACTGTGACCGAACTAGTAAAGTTATCATTAGGATAACTAGAACTTACAGAGGCAGAACAACCCCGACCCGGACCAAAGTGGTATGTGGTTTCTTGCACTAAGATGCAGAAAGCTGCTCTTAAAAATAAAGATGAAGGTGAGTCTGATCAATGTGAGTGAACATGAGTTTTAGCTTGACTTTGAGAAACAAAGGGAAAGTAAAGTACCCGCCTAATTAGACAACTGGCAAGATGAGGCTTGGGGAAAGGGAAGCCAACAGATATGGCACTTTCTGCTTGGAAACACACACAATAGAAAAGGGGGATTAGGCTCTTGAGCTGAAAGTGAGGGGCTTTACATAGCAAGCATTAGTCAACAACGGACTAAGAGCTACCTGGTTATAAACACGGAGGAGAGAATGGAGGGTGTCTCCCAGAAAAGAGGTGCATTGTAAGGAACAGAATCAACAGCAACCATGAAAAATGTGTGCGGGGCTAAGAAAATACAGTTGAAGTCCCCAGAAGTGAATGCCGTAAAAGCTAAGATAGACAGGTAAGACTTCATCAAACTGAAAAGCTTTTGTACAGCAAAAGAAACCACTAAGAAAGCAAAGACACAACCCACAGAAAGGGAAAAAAATATTTGAAAATTATGGATCTGACAAAGGCCTAGCATTCAGGATCTACGAGGAGCTCAAACAGAGCAAAAGGAAAAAAACAAACAACCCCATTAAAAAGTGGACAAAGGACATGAACAGGCACTTCACAAAAGATGACAAACGAGCAGCCAACAGATACATGAAAAAATGCTCAGCCTCACTAATCATCAGAAATATGCACATCAAAAGTACAGTGAGATACCACCTAACTCTGGTAAGGATATTAATAAGTCAAAAAATAACAGAAGATGGCGTGGGTGCAGAGAAAAGGGAGCGCTTCTACACTGTTGGCAGAAGTGCAAGCTAGTTCAACCTCTGTGGAAAACAGTGTGTTGATTATTAAAAGAACTAAAAATTGATCTTCCATACGATCCAACAATCCCTCTCCTGGGAATATACCCAAAGGAACATGAATTGCTCTACAAAAAAGTCACCTGCACACACTTGTTTATTGCCACACTATTCACGATAACAAAAACATAAAACCAACCCTACTGCCCATCGAAAGTGGACTGGATAGAGAAAATGTGGTACATGTACACAAGGAAGGACTACACGGCCATAAAGAAGAACAAAAGTCATGGACTTGGCAGCAAATTGAATGCAGATGTAGACCATTATACCAGTAAACTATCACAGAGACAAAGAAAACACGTTCTCACTCACTCATAAGTGGGCTCTGAACATTAGTCACATTAGCACAAGGAAGAGATCGGCAGTCGCTGGGCTCTGCTAGGGGAGGGATGGAGGGAGGAGGTAGTTAGGCACGTAGCAACACAAAGCGTACCTGGTCTACTACCAGTGGGAGTGAGGGCCAGTGAGAAGCCCAAATTTCACCTTCGTGCAGCCTACTTATGTAGTTAACCCTCACTTGTACCCCACATCTCCATAATAAAAAATTTGAAAAACCAAAAATACAGTTGAATTTTCCTAGGCAGAAATTCTGTAGTTAAATCATGAGTATGTGGCAACAGGGTTTTTTTTTACCATAAGCCAAAAATCTGTGAGATGACATGAAAAATATTAAACGAAAATGAAGAAACCATAAAACCAAGCTAGGCAGAAAAATGGTGGACCTCATTTTATCACACAAGTTGACAAAACACAGCCTAATAAGATAGAGAGTCACTAGTGTGGGGATCAAACAGATGACTGCCCTTTACAATTCACAGAGGAAATACCAAGGTCAGGCTTTGAGTGCCAGATAAGAATTTATACAGAAAGTGTTTTCATAGGAACCACTATGTAATACTAGCGGTTACAACACAATTTAGTTCCACATTCTGGCGTCTATTATGAAGTTACCCAACTTTAAAAAGGGAACTGGTCGTGCATGGTGGCTCACACTTATAATCCTAGCACTTTGGGAGACTGAGTCTGGAGGATCACTTGAAACCAAGAGGTCGAGAACAAACTGGGCAACTTTGCGAGACATCGTCTCTACAAAAAAAATTTTAAAAATTAGCCAGGTGTGGTGGTGCATACCTTTAGTCCCAGCTACTCAGAAGGCTGAGGTTAGAGGATCACCTGAGCCGGAGAGGTTGAGGCTGCCACAGTGAGCCGTGATCATGCCACTGCACTCCAGCCTGGGTGACAGGGTGAGACCCTGACCCCCCCAAAAAGGAAACCATGATTAACTCACAAGCATAAATTGGAAACAACAGCAACAACAAAAACATTGCAAGGAATTATATCAAAAGAAATGAATCGAGAAAGCCAGGTTATTACTTAAACATTACTAGAAGCCCAAGGAAAGTATTTTCCAGGAATAAAAAAAGATCTGATTCTTAAAACAAACTATCTGACCACTGACAGTTAAAAAACAAGCTATTTTAGGAAGAATCTTTTTTTAAAAAAATTTTTGAAATGTAAAGGTTGACCAAGGGAAGACAGACAGAATTTGAAGAACAGGTATGAGCCAGAAACTGTGAAGCAAAAAGGATGTGAGGCCACTAGGAAGCTTCAAATGCAGCAGTGAGAGAATGAGGAAGTCCGGCCGGAAGTCTGTGGGATTTACTTTGATCACAGAGCAAAAGATCTGATAGAAGATGGAAGAAAAGCCAAGAGACTTCGTAAAGATTTTAGGGAAATTCTATCTCCCAAATTCAATTTGCAGGTACACTGATTAGGAAGTATTAGAACAATCAGCAATAAATGCCCAGAATGTTCTAAACACTGCTGATAGAACAAAGTCAGAGCCAGAAAGCAGCGACTCAGAAGTTCTAAAGGAAGGATTTCCCCAAATGCATAAGAAGCCATAATCAGGGTGTGACTATCGGACTGCCAAGTAAGAGTCTCATCCACATGAAAATCTTCAAGAAAATGTGCAAACTCAATAGATGCATCACTTATATAACAGGTAAACTAGCAGGAGGAAAGAAAGGAGAAACCCTGTTTATTTTTTTAAATGAAGGAAATCATGCTAAAGTAACCCAATATTTTAGGAGAGTAATACACATGAAGACTAGGGGAATTCATGGACGTAATTTGTTCAGAGTCTCGAAGTTCTTTACGTGAGTACTGAAACATGACTAGGCGTGTTTGAAACACAAAACAAAATTCAGATCTGACTCGGGCCTCACAAGCAGCGTAGTTCTTCTTGATGATTTCTTGTAGTTATGTAGGAAAGATGCTGCATCACTCATTATGGAGCAAAGTGCTAAAATTCTTTAAATACCTCTCCTCTCCAAGTCCTTCCCCCTGAACTGGCCTTTCTCTCTCCCTCAGCACCTCCCTCTTGCTTCTGTAAGTGTGTGTGTGAGACAGGGAGAATGCATGCTTCTGCAGACACACAGGCAGGAAGAGGTTGCTGAGGAATCCATACGGGTTGCCCACTCGATCCTCTCTCCTTCCCTCTCCAAAAATCCCAGTCACTTGCAAGCTCCCCACCTCACCCCATCACACACCTAGCTCAGTGTCATTCAGCAAGAGAAAACCCCCTTGTTTCGCCCAAGCAGTTACCATCTACAGTTTTTAAAATAGGCTGTAGGAAATACTCGATTCATTCAGCCATGTAAGACAGAAAATGTTTCAGGAAAAAAACAAATGATGGTCCAGGCACAGTGACTCCTGTCTGTATTTTTCCAGCACTCTAGGAGGCTGAGGCAAGAGGATTGCTTGAGCCTAATAGTTTGAGACCAGCCTGGGCAACATAGCGAGAACTTTTCTCTACAAAAAAAATTAATTTTTTTAAAAGGTTTTGAAATCAAAACATTGTTCTATCTTTGCACACATGGAAAAAACTCATCATGACAGCTAAAACTTTCATAGCGTTCACTGTATACCATCCCCCTTACTAGCTCTATTATGAATATTATCACCATCACCTTTCCTTTTTTACACACGAAGAAACTGAGGTCACCCAGCTTAAGCAGCAGGACAGGAGTCTGCTCCTTAATCTGGCTCCAGAATCCACATTCTTTACTGTCATCTCCCCCCAGTGGGTTTCTCTTTCTGAGTTTTCTGTCTCTATAGATGGCACTTCTTAATGTCCCCCAGTCCACCTCTTCCTCACCCCTACCACTCAGCACCCGGGCCCACGTGGATTCCTCAGCAACCTCTTCCTGCCTGTGGTCTTTGCAGAAACATGCATACTCCCTGTCACACACACGCACACTCACACACACACATTCAGACTCACTCTTGCACTTACACAAACATCCACATATCATCTTTTTTAGCCAGAGTGTGGAGTGTCCAGCACTTAAAGTTAGCATTTTAGTTTCTTGTCTAGTAGAATAAACAAGCAAACAAATAGACAAATACACAAATACCCACTTTTCAAATGATTTAAAACATAGCTTTTGAGTGCACAGTGAAGTGTTATGAGAGTAGTTCTCGATATTTCTGAAAACTTGAGGGTGAAATTAGGGACAAAATGTATTTGAAATCTTCCAGAAATTTGCTTCCTGACTCTAAAAGTGGAAGTAAGACTGTGTCTTCTGGGCACGTTCTTCTTGGTTCTGGAAGGGAGCAAGTCGATGACCTCAAGGTTAGTGGCCACTCTGGATCCACGTGATAGTGGTTGCCAGCGCCTGTCCCAAGCCTGCCCTCCCAAGATTACTAGCACTCAGGGAAGTGGCCATGAAGGGAGCAGATAGAGTGCTGGGAGGACATCACTTTGGGGTGGAAGTTGGTGTGTGTGTCTTGGGCGGGAAGGCACATTGTGCAAGGCAGGGAAAGAGCAGGTCAGCAGGAGTCAACCTCCTTCACCCTACAAAGACCAACTGTGTGCCTGCGGCAGTGACCCAAAGCAGAGAGCCAGGCTCGGACTCATCTCTGAACAAAACCAGCAACTGAGCAAAGTGTTCTTGGAACTCGGCTTTAGGGTTCCTCCCGCCTGTAGGGGGAGCGGGAGGAGATAGGCGCAAATAAGACCCATAGTTTCATCCTTACAAGGGGAGAGAGTGAGAGAACACTGAATTTCCTGCTTCTGTAGGTCTATGGGTAGTAGAGAAGGTATGAACATCAAAAATATGTGAAATGGGATGTTATTTGTCCATGTACAGTGAAATGGGTCATGTCATTACATCGGCTCTTACTGTAACTTCTTCCTTCTCCCTCCCTCGTTCCATCTCAGAGACCACGATCTGGATCTGGCATCTCCTTCAGACTTTCTGGAGCCAACACTGTATGTCACTGTTTGAGCCCATTCTGCCCTGATATCATTTCTTCACAAAGGGCACCTATGCTTCAGTGAGATCTTTATGTTCTAGTCTGGTCCTCAAATTTGCAGGAGCACAGAATTCATCTTATCTGTTTACTCTGTGTGATCCAGTGGTTGGTAAATTGATTCACACTAGTTAAACCCACAAGAGGCTGATTCATAAACTGAGAGAGCCGTGTGTTAAATTACAGAGAGATAAAACCGGCCTGGAAAGCAAGGATATGCATTTGAACAGGACACTGTGTTTGGGGTGAGTCCACCCTAGAAACCAAACAACAAAGCAAAGCACGGCTTTGGCAACACAGAATCAAAGCAAAAATGCTTGTAGGTTGATCTTTCTAGAAAGTTCTGGGAGACTGAAAATTTGCCTTTCATAACTGCAATGCTTGGAAAACCAAGACTAGTATTTAAAATGAGATGTCCCTCTCCCTTGAGGGTGCCAGAGTGACACTGATAAATTCTTACAGCCCACCCCTCCTTTTATTCTTGTTTCTTCCTCTTTTCTGTCCTTCCTTCCTTATTCCCTTCCTTCTGCCTTTCCTTTCTTCCTTTTATGTACGTGTGTTTTAAAATTTGTTTTGTTTCAATGATTCTTGGGAACAGAGTGATGGTGGAAAGGGTGAAAATCAATGGACTAGTTTTGAGCATACTGGGTTTGAGATGCCCATAGCCTGTGATGCTCGAGTTCAAAGAGAAAACTAGAAATACTCTTGAGTCCTTGGGCATATGAAGGTACAACTCACTGAGATGGAGAATCCTGTAGAAGGAGCAGGTTGGTGGAGGGAGATTTAGTGCTCAGATTTTGAGATGTTAAGTTTGAAATGTCTATGAGACATTAAAGTAACAATATCAAAGGACAGTCAATATTTACATGTGGAGCTCAGAAAAGAGACTTAGGCTATATATATGAGGAGGGACCCAAAAAATGGAATTTATTTAGAAAAAACTGTGTATTTATTCCTGCATGTTTAAACTTCGCTCACCTTCAAAGCACGCTCTGTTTGATGCAGTACACCTATCAAGATGCTTCTCCCACTGCTCAAAACAGTTTTTGAACTCATCAGTTTTGATGCCTTTTAGTGCCTCTGCCATTTTTTGTTTTCACCTCTTTCACATCGGCAAAATGCTTCTCTTATGGACTTTTTCCATCGGGGGAAATAAAAAAAAGTCACTTGGGGTGAGATCGAGGGAACAGGGAGGTAGGACCCAGAGGTCATGCTGTTTGGGGTCAAGAACTGCTGAACGCTTTGTGCAGTGTGAGCAGGTGTGCTGGAGAATCTTGAAATCAGCAAATGTGCTGAAAGAATCTCAAAAAAGAAAAAATTTCCCGAATCCCCACACAATCTCTCATAACAATGTTAGCTGGTGCACTCACGCCGATGGGCTCCTAGAACACCTACCTAGTGGGGGAAGCCAATACTACAAGGGTCTTACCCTCCAAAAAATAATCCCAGATTTTTTTGCCCCCCCCCCCCCATAAATTTGAGAACCTTCAACAGATAGGTAGCATTTAACCCATGGGAGAGGAAGAGACTATTTTGGAGGAGAGAGAAAAGAAAGGAAAAGAGAAGAGGAAAGGCAGGACGAGCGAAAGAGAAAGGAGAGGAAAGGAAGACACCATGCACAAGCCCTGGGGAACATCAGCATGTAGAGGCCGCACAGAGGAAAAGACGCCATAAAAGGGAAATAAAAATGACTGACCATAGAAGAAAGGGGAAAACAGGTAGTGCGTTTTCAAAGGAAATCTCAGGAGGAAATAGGAATTGATTCAGACCACACTGAGGAGTCAGATCAGATGAGAATGTGAAAGCACTCATTAGATTCAGTAGTTGAAAGTATTTCGAATTTGAAAGCCGCTAGAGAGCTTATTATGAGCAATCTTTTTGAGGAGCAAAGAAGAAGTTGAACCAGAGTAAGTTGAAGTGTGAATGGGAGGTAACGTGGAAGCAATATATGCCCTCTACTCTTTAGTAGGGAATGGAAAACGAGGGTATCCTGGGGAGACATGGAGAGTTCAGGGAGGTTTGATGTTTATTTTTAAGATGCAAGACAGGATTTGGATGATAAGGCCAAGAGGTTAAGAATGCAGAGAGGAACTAACAGACAGAGCCAGGCTCCTGGGAAGGCTCCTGACGGGTCCAGGACCCAGAACTCATTTTCGAATGGCCATTCCTTCACTCTCGTCTGGTGGCCACAGGGGATCTCCCTCAAGGACTGAGACTTCTCTAAAAGCAAAGCACACCCCCTCAGTTATTTTCCGAGCCCACCTGTGGCATAGCAAAAACAAGTGTCTGAAATGCTTCTTCAATAAATTAATGTATACATAATGTAGATGAATGCATACACGAAAGAATGAAATGTATCTGATAAAATCTGCCCCAGAAAGAGGAGCAAAGATATCTATGCATTTAGTTACCCCTAGATTAGAAAACACTTTCTGTAGATTTTGGTGAATGTTCCAGAGTAGAAAATAAGCACAGTGAAAGCAAAATTCTTATTATTAATATTTTAGAGGCAAGGAATGTGATTTTTTTTCCCCAAATGAATCACAATTGATGAATAGCTACTTCCTGTGTAGATCCAAAGGCTTCTTTCATCATTCTAGGGCAAAGAGTAATTGCTATGTTTTAAAACTGAAATCCATTCTCATTTATCAAAAAAAACCTTTAGTCTGCAAAGTGCTACATAATTATTTCCATTATTTCCATAATGTCTCTGTATGTTGACATAGTATTACTGTGCCATTAATTCTCAATCATTAGACCAGTGATAGAATCAGGTCCTGGATCATCCAAAACAATGAATAATAAATAGAGTGGGGGACAGCAGGTTTGTCATCCTAATTTGAGCTCATTTGGGCTAATAGTCCGTGTCAACACATTGATGACAGAGATTTAGCACAGAAGCATTTTGTGTGGCAGGAGTCTCCCCAGGATTTTTTTAATGTCTGAGATGTATTCACAAAGTGAATCAAGAACTGCCTAAAAGGATAGATCCCTGTACAGGAAGAAGGTTGTATAGTTCAAGGACATGGCAAAAAGTAAAATTAGACCTTATATCGAATATAGACCTTAGGACCAAAAACTAGAACTGAGAGGATGGTATGGTGGCTCACACCTGTAATCCCTGTACTTCAGAAGACCGAGGCAGGAGGATTGCCTGAGCCCAAAAGTTCAAGACCAGCCTAGGCAGCATAAAACCTTGTCTCTGTGAAAAATAAAATTATTATTCGAGAGTGGTGGCATGTACCCGTAGTCTCAGCTATTCAGGAGGCTGAGGTGGGAGGATCTCTTGAACCTAGGAGTTTGAGGCCGTGGTGAGCTCATAGTGCCACTGCACTGCATCTTGGATGACAGAGTGAGACTCGGCTCAAAAAATAAAAGAAAAACCTAAAACTGAGAAATCACTCAGTCCTTCCCTCTTATTTTACAGATGAAAATAAAACCCAGAGTTATTACATGACTGCTCAAGTTTACATAGCAAGTGTAATGAAACATTCCCCACAAGAAGTGATATCTGGTGATAGCCCAGTTCAGTGTTCTACATCATTTTACATCCCCAGAGAGTGCTTGTTTCCTGTGTCTTTTCCAGCCAAAAGAATTGTCTTCAAAATCCGTAGGATATTTTAAAATATAAAGAACAAATTGAAATCCAAGACAGATAAGGCATTAGGGGAAATTGGGATTTTTGAAGCTTACATTACTCCAGACAATTCATAGCTGGTAACTCATTTAACCCTTTCAAGCCCTTTGAGGTTTTATTCCCATTTACAGATAAAGAAACAGAGGCTGCAGAGGTCACACAACTAGCAAGTGACATATCAACACAAGAATTTGGATCTATGACTCTAGGTACACGTCTCTTTCTACTATGTCACACTTCAAATGAGATCATACCCCCCACCCCAGCCCAGACAGATCATAATCCAAAATACTGAAAGACTCAGAGATGGAATGATGCAACCATGGTTGGCAATCTTTGGGTGGGAGAGGAGGGGGTGAACTATGAAGGACAGAGGTGCCAGAAGACTGAAACATAGTTTTGATTGTGAAATTCAAGAAAGCTTGGATTCTGGGAACTGCAGTTTTGTCAAAGCAAATTCTTCGTGTCCATCCTTGGCAAACTTCTAGAATAAGTTACTAAGCAGATGGTTCATGAACCACTTAGAAAAAAACGCCGCTATGATCGCAGGGAACCAACATGGGTTCACTAAGGCCATGCCATGTCAAATCATCAAATATATTCACTAGAAAATGGGGTTGTATGTTTGGATGCCATTGTGATCAATTTGAAAATATGTGGTCCAGACAATAGGACAGTTGAATATGTTCACAACTGCTGGAACTTACCGGAGGTCTGCCATATGGACCTGCATGATATTATTCCATTAAGTTTAGCAATGTCTTTTTTAAGCTTTAAAATTCATCAAATTTGAGGATAACTCAAAGTCAAAGATATAGGTTAAATAATAAAAATCAATGATTTTGACGAACTAAAACGATGGTCAGGCCCTCAGTTTTAGATTTAACAGGTAAATGTACAGTTATACATTTATGTAAAAATAAATAAATGGTACACAACAGATAAACAGGTACACAGGTAGACTGATTGACTGATAAATTGTCAGATAAGATAGACTCTCACAAGTTTCAAATGGAGAAAATATGACTTGACCAAAATGTATGGGAGAAAAGACTGAAGTTTAATTGATCACAAGTTTATCATAAACCCCGAACTTTGCTGTAGAGCATGGATAAGAACTTGAGCTTCTGCATCTGCAAAGCTGGACTCTCAGCTAGGTCCTGTGTGACGTTGAACAACTTGCTTAACTTTTTTTTTTTTTGAGTTGGAGTCTCATTCCGTCGCCCAGGCTGGAGTGCAGTGTCACGCTCACGGCCACCCCAGTGTCGACCTGCTGGACTCCAGCGATCCTTCCACCTCAGCCTTCCAAGTAGCCGTAACTACAGGTGCACACTACCATGCCTAGCTAATTAATTTATTATAGAGATGAGGTCTCACCAAGTTGCCCAGTGGGCCCAGGCAGTCCCCTCACCTCGGCCTCCCAAAGTGTTGGGATTACAGACTTAAGCCACTGCGCCTGGCCTAATTGCTTAACTTTTAAAGCCTCAAATTCCTATCCTGTAAAATGAGTACAGTCAGCCTTCTGTATTTGTGGGTTTCGCATCCATGGATCCAACCATGGATCAAAAATATTTTTTTTAAAAGCGTCTGCACTGTGCATGTACAGACTTTTTTCTTGTCATTATTCTCTAAACGATTCAGTATAACACCTATTTACGTAGCATTTGCATTGTAATATTATTGATATTATAAGTAATCTAGAGATTGAAGTTTACAAGGGATTGCCTAGGTTATATGCAAATATTGCACCATTTAATATCAGGGACTTGAGCATCTTTGGATTTTGGTATCCATGGGAGGTTCTGGAACCAATCCTTCATAGATCCCAAAAAGCAATTATGTTTACAATGTCACCACAGTAATTGCGAGTAATAGAATCTAGATTTTAATTCAAGGCTTCTGATTCCTAATCTGCCACTTTTTACATGGAAAACTACCTTAAAATGTTTGAAAAAGATGTCTTAAGAAAATGATTAGGAATATTCCACGGAACCCTAGAGAGCCAATCAATAGAGGACATTATCAAGAAATGAATTTAATGATCTGGAAAACAGACTGACAGAAACACAGAAATAAAAATCAAGAAAAAATATTTTTTGTAAAAATAGCATAAGGGATGTAAAAGACATGGGGAAAGATCTAAGATTCAAGAAATTAGAATCCCAGAGGTACCTAAGTTTCACGTAACTGGAGTCTCAAAAGCAGAGACAACAGAAAACTGGGCAAAAGTAATAATACAAAGGTAACATCCTCAATCTTTCAAAAACTTACAAAGCCATCAAAGAAAACTTCAAAATGTTCTAGAACCTAAGTAGGATAAACACACACACATACACAACGCATCTTGGTATATTAACATAAAACTGCCAAAAGCAAATACACAGACTGAATTTTAAAAGCAGAGAGAGAGAAAACAGACACATTACACTCAGAGGAGCAACAATAGGCAAAAGACCAGTGGCCTGCTTCTGAATAGAAACAGTGGAAGCCCAAACAACAACACAAATACAAAGGAATGACATCTTTAAAGTCCTGAAGAGGGACTGGGTGCTGTGGCTCACTCTAGCACTTTGGGAGGCCGAGGATGGAGGATTGCTTGAGCCCAGGAGTTCAAGACAAGCCTGGACAACATAACAAGACCCGGTCTCAATAAATAAATAAATAAACAAACCCTGAAATAAAATAAATATCAACCTAAAATTCTATACCCTTTAAAAATGAAGATAAGCCGGGCTCGGGCAAATAAAAACAGATAATTTGTTGCTGGTAGGAAGGAAGTGTTAATGAAAACTCCTACATATGAAAATAATACCAAGTAAAAACAGAAATTCACAAACGAAAAGGGTAAATGTGTGATACATTAATTCTGACTGTATCAAGCAGCAATAAAAATGTTTTGTAGATTGATAAAGTTTAAAATATTAAGATTAGCCAGGCTCGGTGGCTCAGCCTGTAATCCCACGCCTTTGGGAGGCTGAGGTGAGTGGATTGCCTGAGCCCGCGGGTTCGAGACCCGCCTGGGCAAGCAAGACCTCATCTCTACAATAAATCAAAAAATCAGCCGGGCGTGGTAGCACGCGCCTGTAGTTCCAGCTACTCGGAAGGCTGAGGCGGAAGGATCGCTGGAGCCCAGCAGGTCGAGGCTGCGGTGGCCGGGAGCGGCCACTGCACTCCAGTCTGGGCAACAGAGTGAGACTCAAAAAAATAATAATAATA
>CAUYQG010005131.1:0-10881 GCA_963574415.1 Tarsius wallacei
TCAAAAATCCAAAAGAATCTGTCAAAAGCCTGCTTGCACTGATAAAGGACTTTGGCAAAGTCTTGGCATACAAAATAAATGTGCAAAAGACAGTTGTATTCTTATACACCAACAACAAGCAGGCAGAGAACCAAATAAAAAGCACAACCCCATTCACAATAGCCACACAAAAAAAATGAAACATCTCAACATCCTCCTCACCAAAGAAGTGAAAAACTTTTACAATGAGAACTACAAAACACTGCTCAAAGAAATCCAGAAATCCAAGAAGAATATCGATTCTTCTTCATGGATAAGAAGAATCAATATTGTTAAGATTTCCATCCCACAAAAGGCAATCTATAAATTCAATGTAATACCCATTAAATTACCAACATCATTCTTCTCAGACGTGGAAATGACAATACAGAAATTTATATGGAAACATAAATGACCACGAGTAGCCAAAACAATCCATAGCAAAAGAAACAAAGCAAGAGGTATCACACTTCCAGACTTCAGACTATAAGGCTACAATAATCAAAACTGCCTGGTATTGGTACAAGAACAGGCATATAAATCAATGGAACTGTATAGAGATTCCAGAAGCAAAGCTTCAATTTCTCAACCAACTCATCTTTGACAAAGCCTCCAACAACAACCACTGGGGAGAGGAGAACCTATTCAGTAAATGGTGCTGGGAAATCTGGCTGGTCACATGCAGATTGAAACAGGACCCCTACCTATCACCATACACAAAAATTAACTCTAAATGGATCAAAGACCTAAATGTAGAACTTCAAACTATAAGACTCTTAGAAAATGCAGGAGACACCCTTATGGAAATTGGAACTGACAACCAATTCCTGATCAAAACTCTAAGTGCCCATACCATAAGCAATAAGATAAAGTGAGACATCATCAAACTGATGAGCTCCTGCAAAGCAAAAGAAACCATCAAAAGAGCAAGGAAACAGCCCATAGAATGGGAAAAAATATTGGTCAACTGTATATATGACAAAGGCCTAACATCTAAGAACTACAAGAAACTCAAACATGCCAAAAGGAAAAAAAAATAGCCCCATTAAAAAATGGGCAAAAGATATGAATAGACATTTCTCAAAAGAAGATGTATAGGTAGCCAACAGACACATGAAAAAGTGCCAGTCTCACTAATTATCAAATAAATGTAAATCAAAACCACATTGAGATACCACCTAACCCCAGTAAGAATGGCCATCATTAATAAAACAAGAAACAACAGACGCTGGCAAGGATGCGACGAAAGAGGAACGCTTCTACACTTCTGGTTGGAATGCAAACTAGTGCAACCTCCTTGGAAGACAGTGTGGCAATTTCCAAAAGAACTAGCAATTGGTCTTCCATTTGATCCAGCAATCCCCCTATTGGGAATATACCCAGAGGAACTCAACTCATTCTACAAAATAGATACCTGTGTACACATGTTTGTTGCACCTCTATTCACAATAACAAAAACATGGAACCAACCATGCTGCCCTTCAAAGCTGGATTGGATTTTTAAAAAGTCTACATATACACAATGGAATATTATGCAGTCATGAAAAAGGACAAACTTACGGAATTTGCTGCAACTTGGATGGATTTAGAGTCAATCATAGTCAGTGATCTATCACAGAAACAAAAAACAGAGTACCATATGTTCTCACCCTAAGTAGACCTTGAACAATTATCATAATACTATTAGAAAGGGATTGGCAGTAGTGGGAAGCTGCCAGGGGAGGGCTGTGGGATTGGCAGTTGAGGGAAACTGCCAGTGGAGGGAGGGGCACACCTCATCAACAAATGTACCTGCATAATGAACATTTGTATACTTAACCCTAAATTGTACCCCACATCTTTAAAAAAAAAAAAAGAAAAAGAAATTCTTTTGACCTCATTTTTAAGGAATATTTCCACTAAGGAAAATCCAAGTATAGCAATTTTTTATCAGCAATTTGAAGTTGTCATGTCAGTCTCTTCTAACTTCCATTGTTTTTGTTAAGAAGTAAGTTAAGAGTTGTAAGTGGGTCGTCCTCACTGCAGTGTCCTGCTGTCCGATATCCCTGTGTGTCTTTGCTCCAACCTTTGTTGCCCTGTGACCTGCAGGTAATGGGAGTCCATGGAGAGGACACTGGGACACCCAGAAGCTGGGAGATTGTGTGACTTGTCCAGATAATCTCACCTAAGAGGAAATCCCAGAGAAATAGGAGGAAAAGGGGGAAAAATGACTGGTTCTCAGGGACTCTGAAGGACACATCTTCCTACATACCAGAGCCCTCTCTGTTCTCATCATCCATGTTGCTTAGTTACCATGAACTGTTCTCACTGTGAATGTATGACCTGCAGTATTAAAAATGTTTCCTTGTGGCAGGGCAACATGGGAAGGAATGGAAACCCAAGATTCCTATTGCAGATGGAGTAGATCCCCGGACACTAGTGAAGGATGAGAACATGAATGATTAAGGTTTTAAAGATGCTCCATCAGCTCCCTGCAGAACATGGCTACTTGGGAGGCTATGGAGGATGCATCCTTTCAGGCCAGGAGATCGAGGCTGCAATAAGCTGTGATTTTTGTCACTGCACCCTAGAATGGATAACAGAATGGGACCCCTGGTCCCTGACTGAAAAAAAGTGCAGAACCTCGGGATAACCCCATATCTTCTGAATCAGAATTTGCATTTTAACAAGGGGCTTTTGACGTTCAAGAATGTGGCCATAGAATTCTCTCCAGAGGAATGGGAATGACTGAATCCCTCTCAGCGGATAATGTACAGGAACGTATTAGAGAACCACAAAAACCTGGTTTTTCTAGGCCTTGCTGTCTCTAAGCCAGACCTGATCATGTGTCTGGAGCAAAGGAAAGAGCCCTGGGATGTGAAGAGAGACAGCACATTAACCAAACCTCCAGCTATGACTTCTCAATACACTGAGGGCATTTTGCCAGAGAAGAACATAGAAGAGTCACTTACAAAGGTGCCAATGGGAAGATATGAAAGATTTGGTCTTAAGAACTTACACTTAAAAAAATCTTGGGAAAGTGTGCATGAAGGGCAGATAGGATGTTCTATTTCATATAACCAGTACAAATGTAACAAATGTGGGAAAGTCTTTCATAAACACTCCAAATTTATTATCTACCAGAGAATCCATATTTCTGAAATGGCTTCCAAACATGAATATGGCAAAACATTTAACCAGTTCTCGAAATGTAGCAAACATCAAAGAAATAATCAGAAGAAATGCACACAATATATGTGGGAAAGTGCTTAGGAAATCATCTTATCTAAATAGACATGAAAGAATCCATACTGAAGAGAAGCCCTATAAATGTGAAGAGTGTGGCAAAACCTTTCGCTCTCGTTCAGAACTTACTCATCATACAACTATCCATACTGGAAAGAAACCCTACAAATGTGCAGAATATGACAAAGCCTTTTGCTCCAATTCATACCTTACTCGACATATCAGGATGCCTACTGGGGAGAATCCCTACAAATGTACACAATGTCGAAAAGTTTTTAATCGGTACTCAAGGTTTATAGAACATCAGAGAATCCATACTGGAGAAGAACCCTACAAATGTGAAGAACGTAGCAAAACTTTTTTCATTCATTCAAAACTTGCTCGACACATCAAGGTGTATACTAGGGAGAAACCCTACAACTGTGCAGAATGTGGTAAAGCCTTTGACTTTTACCTAGAACTTGCTAGACATACGAGTATCCATATAGGACAGAAATTTTACAAATGTGAAGAATGTGGCAAAGTCTTTCATAATCATAAAGGATTTGCTGGACATAAGACCATTCATACTGGAGAGAAACCCTACAATTGTGAAGAATGTGCAAAACCTTTCACTCTCATACAGTATTTGCTGTATACATGACCAACCATACTGGAGAAAAGTCTTAAAAATGTGCAGAACGAGGCAAAGCCTTTCCCACTCAGAAAGGATTTGCTGGTCATATGACCATCCATACTGGAAAGAAACCCTACAAATGTCAAGAATGCAGTAAAGCCTTTTGCTCCCATTCAAACCTCGTTCGACTTACCAAGTTTCATACTGGGAAGAAACGCTACACATGTGCAGAATGTGGCACAGGCTTTGCTTCTTACACACAACGTGCTAGACATATGAATATCCATACTGGAGAGAAACCCTACAAATGTGAAAAATGTGGCAAAGTCTTTCACTGTCACTAAGGACTTGCTCAACTTGTCAAGATCTATACTGTCAAGAAACCCTACTAAAGTAAAAAGTGGGGTAAAACATTTTGCTCTCATATAGGACTTGCTGGACATATTCAAATCCATACTGAGGAGAAACCATACAAGAGAGAGGAATGTGATAAAGCCTTTAGCTCTCATTCTTTACTTGGTTAACATGAGCATCTATATATAGGGAAACCCTAGAGATGGGAAGAATGGGGCAAAGTTTTTCACTGTTATTCCAAGTTTGCTCAGCATCAGAGAATTCATACTTTAAATTTACTATATCGGTAATGACTGGAAAATCATATATCTATATATAAACTATAGAACATAGTGAGAAGTTTACAGATGTAAAGAGTCCCATTACCTTTACTTAAACCACAGATCTTTTGAATGTACCAATGTAGAAAATGTCTATAGTCTTTAACCAGCAAAAACTTTATTTGACATTAAACTGTGTACATTGGAGAGAAACTACAAACTTAAACAATGTTGACTGACCTTTGTTCAAAATATATGACATGGGAAGCACTAGGGTATTCAGACTGAAAACTTTACAGATGCAATTTATATGGAGACATATTTAATGAAAAGTCAAGTTGAAATTGACATCAGATATTTAACAGCATTAGAAGATGGGTTTTCTTTTTTTTAGGAAAAGCATAAGTATATTCCTTGTATAGTTTTGTTTTTGCACTGACAGAATTTGAGGATATTTTGAAATGCAAACAGTACTGATGTAACTCAACTCACTTGATGCTATGCCTTTGTTCCTAGTGTTAATATAAAAGCATGGTGTCGGTTGTTGCTACATTAGAGCTATGATAAACCCTTGTATACTAGGCGACCAACAGTTGCCTCATGCTTTCCGGAGAATGAAGAACACTGATACGTAATCTTCATTAAAAGATCTAAGTGGAGAGGTTTTTTGTGGCTCATGTTGAGTATTATTGTAAGTTCCACATGAGGTGAGTACACAGGATAACATATTTTGCCAATAGAATAAATGACAAAGAAACACTGAGAGTTTTGGAAATCAGTTGTCTTACTACTTACGTGTTAAGGAGAAAATGAGGCCAGACCATTAATATCTTAATGCATATTCATAGTATCAATACTTACAAGTCATAAGAGTAATTTGATAGGATATAAATAAGAGATATTTTTATAAGCATCAGAGTGAAGATAATTGCTTTCTTAATATGTATATATTGTAAGTTTATGTTTAGTAAATAATCAAACTCAGTTTTGAAAATCAAATAAAGCTGTTTGCGCATGTATCACACTATCAGAAAAACTGTAATGCTTGAATGTTTGTAATCTATTTTTGTTAGTGAGCATACAGTGAACTTTGGAGTGCTATTTAGGCTATGTAAACTTCATTAGTTTGAACGAACAGAATTGTTTATAAAGCATTAACAGTTGTTGTCCACACAATAAAGTGTTATGCTGCCACAAAAAAAAGGTGTTGCAAGACTGCTCCTTTACAAGTAATCTGTCTTTTTTATCTGTTTCTAAGATTTTTCTTTTTCGCTAGTTTTTATTAGTTTATCTTAATGTGTGTGCTTGAGAGTGTTTTTGCTATTATCTTGTTTGTGCTTTCTAGTGTTTCTTGAATCTGTAGCTTAATGTCCTTCATCAGTTTGGGATAATTTTTTGACCCTTATTAAGTCTTTCTTGCAGATCTGAGAGTCTACCTATATAATATATGTTGTATCTATAATATATATTATATTAATAAAATAAATATATATGTATATATATATTTTCTATGCATAATATATATATTATTGTCTGTTTTGTTTTTAATCTTTTTTGGATTTTTTTTACTAACTTACCTTTCAGAATCACTAATACTCTGTCTTGCTCCTCTTTGGAGGCCATTTATTATAGAAACTGATTACCTTAATGCCTTAATGGATTCTGAAATTAAGCTATTTGGAAGTGGTTTCATGCCTTGTCTTCTAGAATGCTGGTGTTCCTAGTACATGCTCTTTCAGGAGGTTTAACTAAAGGCATGGAAGTTTTGGGTGGCTCTTTCGCCTTGCTAGGCTTTGTACTCCATTTATAGATCTCTATGCCTCTTTTGAATTCCATACTCAAGTTCTTTTTTAAGTTTCCGAAGCTTTCTCCCACATTCATGTGCACTACTAACTAATGGCTCAAAAAGAAAGGGACTAAGAACAACACACTCAACAAGTTTCCCTTTTCTCTGGAATCCAAGGTCTCCAAGGTTGGCTGCCTTGATACTTTCTGGTGTGTTCAAACCGTTTTAAAATTTTATCTGGTTTTTATTTTTGTTCTCAGTGAGAGGGTGGTCTGCTACAATCTATTTCTTCCTAGCAGGAACTATAACTTTTATTATTATTTTAACTTATTATTCCATCAGAAGCAATTACTATTTCAGTTAAATTCATATGAATGTAGTGATTAAGAACACAGAATGTGGAACTATTAGAATCAACTTCCACTGTGACTTTAGATAAGTTGTCTAACTTTCATGTCTATTTAGATAAGATGATTTCCTAAGCACTTTCCCACATATATTGTGTGCATTTCTTCTGATTATTTCTTTGATGTTTGCTACATTTCGAGACATTTTATAAACTTATGTCAATGACTCCTTCATAAACTTTTTTTCTTATTATTTTATCAGAAGCAATTACTCTTTCAGTTAAATTCATATGAATGTAGTGATTAAGAACACAGATTGTGGAACTATTAGAATCAACTTCCACTGTGACTTTAGACAAATTGTCTAACTTTCTTTTGCCTCATTTCCTCATTTATAAAATGAAGATAATATTTGTGCTTATATCACAGTGCTGTTATACAAATTAGATGAGATAATACATGCAAAATACATAATAAACATTGCATAAGGGTTACATTTTTTGGTAATATGATAGCATCTTTCATTAAATACTTTGCTATTTAAACACATAAGTCTCTGACTAGATTTTTTGAAAGAAGGAAATGTTTGCCTCACCTTTGTTTATTTCCCAGCCTTAAGATACACAGAGTGTTTATTCGTTAACTTAGTGGACGAATGCAAAATGCACACATCCAGACTGGCTAACTCAATAACATGAAGTAATTTGTTTCCAAAGACCCGTGGCAGGGAGAAGTTTAGCTATTGCAAATAAGACTTGGATCTATAGATTTTTTAAATCCATTTTAATATATGTTTAACTTCTTGAAAGCAGAAATTTGATTTCTTTCATCTCTTTATCTCAGCACTTAGCTCAGTTATTAGCAAGAAGAGACAATCAGTTTTTGTGTAATGACTTAAAACGGTATCATTTTTGTCTTCTTTATTACTATTGATTATCCAAAGTTGTCCTTTTACAAGTACATGTTTATTTAGATTTCAACTCATCAAATCTTCAAAATTTAAAAAAATTGCTCCGGTTTTTTAAAAAGCCAGAGAAATAATCTTTTTCAGTAAGCAATGTCTGCTATAGACTTTATTTTAAAAGTTGCTTATAAATGGCCTGTGTCAGTCAGGTGTGTTTCTGTTATGCTGAACTGTCATGATACAAATGTCATCCAGGTGTTCATAGACCAAAAGACCAAACAATTTGAACAACTTCTCATCTGCTACAGAAGGCAGTGAAAGGTTTTTATATTTTTCTTTTAAGCCAAGATTGTCATTTTAAACTTTTGATCCTAATCTTCATTTTTCATAACACTTGCCAAGGTCTCTGGGATGTTATTTTCTATATGTTGCCTTTCTGACTGTTCTTTGATGAAGAGAAGAACATGTTCAAAGACTCGATCTGAAGAGCAGAGCAGTGCACAGCTGTGATGTTTCTTTTTCCTCTGCCTTGACCTTACACTGAAGAAAGTACTCCTTTAGGCTCAAACCCCTGAAATTGACTAAGTATCTCTTAGGGAATTCTTTGGTTATAACAAATTTTAAAAAGGTATTTAAATTCTATTCCAAGTACAACCTCCCTTACTTTGTAGATTAAAGTGGGACATATCATTTAGAAAGGAAAGGGGATCATGAGTATTTAAGGTTTATCACAAATAAGAAGTTTGTGAACAAAGTTGACCCAGGAGACCTTTTGAGTTTTGAGTTACATCATCTCTTGAAATAAATCTGAAAAAGGGAGTGTGCACCAAACAATCACACAAACAGTAGAGAAAGCAAATACATGCCTCATTGTCACCCTGAGAAATGCCAACACTTATGGTCTTTTTCTAACCTCTTGATCACCTTTAGACATTTCTTTTCATGGCTTATACAATTGGAAAATTATTTTTAAATCAATTATAATTGATTTTTGTTATATTTTTCACAGGATTTTGAAGTAGAGAAAATATATGAGAACATCATTTGTAAGATGAAGACAAGACAAAAGAACTTTCTGGCATAAAATGGCTCATTCCCAAGATTAATATTTTACTGGAAAGAAAAACCAATAGTCTTTGAATGAATGGTGTTTATAGCTATTAAATATTCTTTTATCAGATAAGATCAAGCATGTTCAGAGTGGTAAGACCATAGACAAATATTCATTTATCTACTGAACAAACATTAAAATATGCTATGTACCTGACACTGCAATATGACAAGTGGATTTACAGATTTGATCCAAGTTTACTGTAGTCACAGCATTAAGCACTAATCAGAGTGCAAACCATAAAACAATATATAGGATGATATTATACATACCATGTATTCAAAGGTAAACAAAACAACTTTCTCTACTCCTAAGCATGTTTTATACTTCCATCATTTCCACCATACTATACACCAAATCTTGATGTATACTAGTGAATGAATGACATACAGTCCATTGCCTTTATTATCATTGAAAAAATAGCATTCTTCCACCAATTAATTCATTATTTAACAAACATTGTGATTCGATTATATGCAAGGACAGCTTATATGAATATACACTAACTTCAGTATATTCCATATTGTTGGAATTATTGAGTCTGAGGAATTAGCAGATTTATTTAAGGGACCAAGCAGTAAATGCAATAGTCATTGTGGGTCACATACATGTTTCTTACTGCAAAGATTTCTCAAATAACTAAAAGTAGAGCTACCATTTGACTCAATAATTTCACTTCTAGGAATATAACCAAAGGACACAAATTGCTCTGTCCAAAGACAACTGCACTCTTATGTTTATTTTAGCACTATTCACTATAGCAGAAACACGGAACCAACCCAGATGTTTATCAAACATGGGCTGGATAAAGACAATGTGGTACATATGCACAATGAAATACTACACAGTCATAAAGAAAAAAAAATCATGCCCTTCACAGCCTCATGGCTGCAGCTGGAGACCATCATTCCAAGTCAACTATCACAGAAACAAAAAACTGAATACTGCTGAGCACTAAACATTAGGCACACATGGATATGAGGATGGGATGATCAGACACTGGGTACTGCTAAATGGGGTGTAGGATATAGCATAAAAAATCACCTGTTGGGTACCATGCTACCAGGAGAGAGGAGGGCTTATCAGAAGACAAGCCTCACCTTCATGTAATATTCTTATTAACAATCTTCACATGTACCCCATGATTCTAAAATTTATAAAAAGAAGCAATGTACTTTAAAACATAATTCATAAGGAAAAAAATCCTGCAATTTAAAAATGTTAATGTTAATCTCTAGACTCTGTCATTCATGATTCAAAAACAGTCTTGGGGACAGACTTAGGAAATATAAATGCAGTAACACACACTCAATTACGAAGAGAGAGACCCACACATATTGTGACAAATAATAAATTAGATTGAACGTTGTATTATGGTATCATTATTTATTATTATGGTATAATGTATTTATACCATTTGCTCAATACTATATCTAATTCTTGTTTATATACATACGTTATAAGTTATAGTGTATTAGAATTAGAAATACTAAGTGACCGTATTGGTTAGAATATGTAACTATATATAATAGATAAACAAAATAACAAATGGCTTAAATGAGACAGACATTTATTTCTCTCTTAATTAAGAGCCCCAATGTAAGTATTTTATGGCTAGTATGGAAGCTCTGAGGTCATCAGGAACACAGGCAACACTTGTGCTTCTGCTTTTTTGTCCTTAGGTTGGATTACTCAACCTCATGGTAAAAGATGTGGCTTCAGCTCACAAAGGGAACAAGGAGGACCACATCCCTTTCATTAAGAATGAATTTCAGAATCTGCGAATATCACTGTCTCCACGTTTTCTTGACCAGATCTTAGTCTCAAGGCCATAGCAGGCTATGAGATGGTCTGAGAAATATACTTTTCTGATAGGCATGAAAATCACGTTCAAAAGAAAAATGAACATTAAGATTCAAGAAATGCAAAGAACTCCAAATAGTTTAAATTTAAAAGATCATTACTGAGACATTTTCTACTCAAATTATCAAAAGTCAAAGAAAAAGAGAGACTTTTTGAAAGTAGCAAGAAAAAAAGTAACTTGTCACATGAAAGAGAAACTTCCTAAGACTAGGAGCAAATTTCTATGAGCAGGAAGTTTGCAGGCCGAGAGAAAGTATAATTATATATTCAAAGTGCTGAAAGAAAGAAAAAAAAACCTGACAACCAAGACTACTAAATCTGGCAAGGCTTTCCTTTAAAAATGAAAGAGAAAATTAGCTGGATGTGACAGTGCATGCCTGTAGTTCCGGCTACTTGG
>CAUYQG010005133.1:0-37345 GCA_963574415.1 Tarsius wallacei
AGGCTCGGTGGCTCAGCCTGTAATCCCGCGCCTTTGGGAGGCTGAGGTGAGTGGATTGCCTGAGCCCGCGGGTTCGAGACCCGCCTGGGCAACTTGGCGAGACCTCATCTCTACAATAAGCCAAAAATTAGCCAGGCGTGATAGCACATGCCTGTAGTTCCAGCTACTTGGAAGGCTGAGGCAGAAGGATCGCCGGAGCCCCAGTAGGTGGAGGCTGCAGTGGCCGGGAGCGGCCACTGCACTCCAATCTGGGCGACAGTGAGACTCCAACTCAAAAAAAATAAATAAATAAATACTGATATATTTTTTACAGTTAAAAATTGCCTGTAGGTATTGTTATTTATCTGTAGTTTTTGGATGTGAAGACAGATTTGAGAACAGCAACTTGTCCTGCATCAACCAGCAAGAAGGAAACAGTCAAAATCTGAACAAAACAGAGATCTAATTTCAGAGTCCTTGTTTTTGTGTCAGCCGGCCACACACATCCTCAAACATTGAAATAGATGTTAGGCACTTGCTACACACACACACACACACACACACACACACACACACACACACACACACATTCACCTTCAGCTCGAGGTTATGATTTCTGGCTAATAGGTGATTACTCCCCAGTCTGGCCTAGTAGAGAAGCCACACTCACCAACCCTTGGGGCTCATGGTTCACCCCAGAACTGTTCTTGTACTGGAGTTTTTCCTGGTATCAGGCATCATGGTCCTTTGGGATGGCAGGGAAGCCGTCAGAGACAACAACTCCCCAGGATCTGCCTGAGACTCCAGAACTCTTCTCAGGAAGCAGCCAAGCAGGCAGGTCTGAAATTCAGTGTGGTCACCCCATCACTGGTTCCTCTTATTCTTCTTCTGTTTTCTTTGTTTTCTTTTTTTTTTTTTTTTTTGAGTTGGAGTCTCACTCCATCACCCAGACTGGAGTGCAGTGGCTGCTCCCGGCCACCGCAGCCTCGACCTGCTGGGCTCCGGCGATCCTTCCACCTCAGCCTTCCAAGTAGCTGGAACTACAGACGTGCGCTACCACGCCTGGCTAATTTTTGGATTTATTGTAGAGATGAGGTCTCGCCAAGTTGCCCAGGCAGGTCTTGAACCCACGGGCTCAGGCAATCCACTCACCTCAGCCTCCCAAGGCGCGGGATTACAGGCTGAGCCACCAAGCCCGGCTTCTTCTGTTTTCAAAGACCCTCATCTGGCATTGCATGCACACACACACACACACACACACACACACACACACACACACACACACCTGTGTGTCCCCAGACTCATCTTTCCTTTCAAGGTGCTCAGGTAGTCCCACTGTCTTTGATGTATCAAAAAATGAAAGAAAGAAAGAGAAGGAAGGAAGGAAAAGAGGAAGGGAGGGAGGGAGGGAGGGAAGGAAGGAAGGAAGAAAGGAAGGACGGAAGGAAGGAAGGAAGCAAGGAAGGAAGGAAGGAAGGAAAACTCCTGGGTTTGGGGATCTTCAGCCCAGCCAACAGTTCCTCTAATCTGGTTGTGATGCTCTTTAGCTTTTGACGTATTCTTTCCCCAAAAGTCCTCTTTCAGCAATATTGTTTCCACCCATCCAAACTTCCCAGTCCCTACCCTTCATTCAGACAGGCAGGGCTGGGAAAAGCTGCCGCATTTCATTTTATTCTGGGCTGGAACATTTCACAGCAATTCCCCAACCAGTCCTCTTTTGGGTTGAAGAAAAGTCCCTTTGACAAGTTTTGGAGTTGTGGTTTGACCTGTCCCTTTCCCAGGGATGCCAAAATTTGGATCTTGGGGTCCCTTTGCGGACACCAAGTGAACAGGAAAAGGAGCTACATTATTCATCTTTTGTTATCAATAAAACTCCCACATCTGTCCATTATGACCAGGCGTGTTCTGCACCCATGGTCACTTTAATAACCAAATAATGATATGACCGTCTGCAGAATAAACTGTCACTTATATTGTTTATTTAATTCTCACATCCAACTACCACAGCTCAAGAAGTTGCAGCAGAGCTTGCTCGGTAAATTGTTGTTAAATGCATACATTCTGCAAGAAAAATTCTATTCCTTTTTATTTGTTTTTATATTGTTTTTATTTCAATATCTCACTATATTGCCCAAGCTGGTCTCTAACTCCTGGCCTCAAGCAATTCACCCGCCTTGGCCTCCCAAAGTACTGGGCTTACAGACATGAGCCACCACACCCAGCTGGGAAATCTTGCTTTTGTTGGAACTAATACTATGGGCAGATGGGCTGAGAGAGTAAGTGACTTACCTAAAGTCGCACAACTACTCAGAGGGTAGACTGGGATTTAAACTCCAACCATCTGACTTCAAGTTCTGAGTTCTCTCAACTCTGGGAGTTGCTTCTTCATCAGCATTAACATTGTCTGCCTTGGAGTTCCAAGCTGAGAGTTCCTCCAGGTGATTACAGTTGTGGATGGCCAGGGTTCCAAGAACATGAGCTGAAGGTCCTTCAAACCCATGCCGAACAGGTTGTTCTGGCCCCAGCCCCATGGCCAAGTTAGGTGTTCACGCCTTGATGCCTCCAGCACATCTTATAAAAGGTCAGCCATGAACGTTAACATGGGTGACCTCCTGCCGTCTGTAGGTCTGGCCTGCCTGGGTTCATGGCGGTGATAACCAACAAAGGAAGAAGCATTCAGTCTAAAATCAGACACCTACCTGCAGCTTGGTGAACATTAGAGAGGCAGACATATCTGTACAGACTCAACTCAAAGTGCTTGAGGAAAAAAAAATCAGTGTTCCTTTGGGTCCATCTTTCCCCTGACATCTAGTCTAAATTATGCCCAGACCCCCAAGTTTCCCCATAAGCCTTGATTCAAAGCTGTCCCCGCCACTCACCAGGGTCTGTGTGCAGACAGAGTGAGGGACCCTTTCAAGTGCTTCGTGAGCATGTCAACCCCCTTTATCCCAGGACAGTGCCTGATAAAAAAAAAATTCCCAGATCCCAGCATCATAGGTTTAATCAATACCTCCCCAGTCTTTGCAAAGACAGACATCATTGTCTGGGGACCAAGGCTCCAGGGAGAGCTGTTGCATCAGAAACCCTCTGAGTTTCCATTTCTGCTAGGGAAATATTAATTTCAGTGGAAAACGTGAAATTTGGATGGTCCCTGGAGGACTGTGGAAAAATATTTACTCATCTCTCAATTAACCATGGGAAGGATGGAAAGCACTGATGTGGATAATTAAATGTGGAAGACACCCAAGTCCTTTTGTTTGGATCTACAAAGAAGAAGGGAAAGAGGGAACCCATTTCTGCAAGTGGATACCCGTGTTTAAAAAGAAATGTTTTCAACTATGAGTCAGTGACGTGAAGGAACAGCCAAGAGGAAGCTTCCCAGGGTTGAGACATTTCTTCCGATAAACCCCATCCCTGTGGGACCTCCAAGACTCAGGAGAAGCAATGGTGTACAGGTGGATGGCTCTAGTGCCCATGAGCTTTCTCTGTGTTCACAGCCAAAGCCAAGGGTAAGGGCAGAGACCAGAAAGCAAAGTTGGTGCTGTACCGGGTACACACCAGTCGTGGGACTTTTCTCTGCTCAGGGTCATTCAACCCTTGCACCTTCACATCATTGGTACTCTTCTAGAGAGCAGTACATGGAACTTTTTCCAAGATAGACTCTATGATAGGGCACAAGACAAGTCTCGATAAGTTCAAAAATAAATCAAAGTTGTATCAATGACCTTCTCAGACCACAGTGGAATAAAACTAGAAATCAACTCCAAGAGGAACTTTCAAAACCAAACAAATACATGGAAACTAAACAAATGCTCCTGAACAGTCTTTGAGTCAAAAACGAAATCCAAATGGAAATTTAAAATTGTTTTGAAATGAAGAACAACAAAACACAAGTATTAAAACCTCTAGGATTCAGCAAAAGCTGTGCTCAGAGGAAAGTTTACAGTGCTTAAGGCCTATACCAAAAAGATAGAAAGACCACATATTGACAACCTGACATCACTTCTCAATGAATTAGAAAAACAAGAACAAACCAAACCCTAAGCTAGCAGAAGAAAAGAAATAACAAAGATTAGAGCAGAACTAAACAAAACTGAAAAAAAAAAAGGATCAATGAAGCAAAAAGTTGGTTCTTTGAAAAAGTAAAAAGTCGACAGACAACTAGTTAGATTAATTAAGAAAAAGTAGGGAGAAGATTGAAATTAGCTCAATCAGAAATGAAAATGGAGACATTATAACTGATACAGGAGAAATATAAAAAATCATCTGAGATTATTATGAACACCTCTATGCAAACAAACAAGAAAATCTATAGAAAATCGACACATTTCTGGAAACATACAACCTCCCAACCTTAAATCAAGAAGAAATACAAACTCTGAACAGACCAATAACAAGCAGTGAGATTAGATTAGGACCAGAAAGATTCATAGCCAAATTCTACCAGACTTTCTTTTTTTGTTTGTTTGTTTTTTTTTTTGTTTTTTGTTTTTTTTTTTTCAGTGTTTATTTATTTTTTTTATTTTTTTTTTTATTTTATTTTATTATGTTATTGTGGGGTACAGTTAGGGGTTAGGCATACAAAAATATTTTGTTCAGGTACCCTTGTTGATAAGAGGTGTCTCCCCATCCTCAGATAGATACCCACCACCATTAATCCCATCCCCCTCTCCCTCCCCCCCCCCCCAGTTTCCCACCACAGTCAGACATTTTCTTGTGTCTACCAGACTTTCAAAGAAGAACTGGTACCAATCTTACTAAAATGATTTTATAAAATTGAGAAGGAGGGAGTCCTACCTAATTCATTCTACAAATTCAGTATCACCCTGAAACCAAAGCCAGGTAAAGACACAATAAAAAAGAAAACTACAGACCAATATCCCTGATGAAGATAGATGCAAAATCCTCATCAAAAGTTTAGCAACTTGAATCCAATAGCACGTGAAAAAAAACAATTCGCCATGATCAAACAGGTTTCATTCCATGGATACAAGGACACATGCAAGTCAATGAACATAGTTATCCACCACATAAACAGAATTAAACAAAAACCTGATAAACAAATTCAGTAAATTCTCAGGCTACAAAATCAGCAATCACAAATCAGTAGCACCACTACATGCCAATAACAACCAAGCTGAGTATCAAATCAAGAATTTAATCCCATTTACAATAGCTGCCAAAAAATAATACCTAGGAATACAGTTAACCAAGGAGGTAAAAGATCTTTATTAGGAGAACTACAAAACACTGATGAGAGAAATTGTAGAGGACACAAACAGATGGAGAAACATCCCATGTTCATGAGTTTGAAGAATCATTATTGTTAAAATGACCATACTACTCAGTTATCTACAGACTCAATGCAAGTCCTATAAAAGGACCAATGTCATTTTTCACAGAACTAAAAAAACAATCCTAAAATTCATACGGAACCAAAAAAGAAATCCTAACAGCCAAAGTAATCTTAAACAAAGAACAACACTGGAGGCATCACATTACTGACTTCAAATTATACTACAAGGCTATAGTAACCAAAACAGCATAGCACTGATACAAAAACAGACACATAGACCAATAGAAAAGAAAAGAGAATTCAGAAATAAACCCAAATACTTACAACCAACTGATCTTCCACAAAACAGACAAAAACATACACTGGGGAAAGGACACCCTAGTCAATAAATGGTGCTGGGAAAATTTCATAGCCACATGCAGAATGAAATTGGATCCCGATCTCTCACCATACACAAAAATTAAAGACTTAAATATAGCCGGGCTCGGTGGCTCAGCCTGTAATCCTGCGCCTTTGGGAGGCTGAGGTGAGTGGATTGCCTGAGCCCGCGGGTTCGAGACCCGCCTGGGCAAGCAAGACCTCATCTCTACAATAAATCAAAAAAATTAGCTGGGCGTGGTAGCGCACACCTGTAGTTCCGGCTGCTCGGAAGGCTGAGGCAGAAGGATCGCCGGAGCCCAGCAGGTCGAGGCTGCGGTGGCCAGGAGCGGCCACTGCACTCCAGTCTGCGCAACAGAGTAAGACTCCAACTCAAAAAAACAAGCAAACAAACAAAAAAAACACTCACTGTTGTATGCCCCAGAGGATTTACAATTGTATGCTACCCAGATTATTGCTTCACTAACAGGCTAATAATTCTCCAAAGCTCAGCTCCAAGCCACCTCCTCCAGGAAGGCTTCCCTTCATCTGGGAACCCCACTCTTCTTTGCCTTTCTAACTGTTGTCATATCTTGTAGACACTTTGAGATCTCCTTTATGGACTAGAGATAACAGCAATAAGAGTAATAATCATATTAAGCCCTAAGCATGCGTAAGCACTAGGTGTTTATATGCATCACTCATTTAAATATCATCATCATCCTATGAGATCAGCACTGTTTTTGTTCCAGTTTTACAGGTGAGGAAACAGACACAATGAAATTAAGAGGCTAAACAATTTACCCAAGGCTGAGTAGCTGGCAAGCAGAAGGGCTAGATTTGAACACCACTGCCTCACTCCAGCACACACCTGCCACCACTGTGCTGTCTCTCTTGTAATAATATATATGATGCCACTCAAACATGTGACAAAAGAAGTCGTGAGCAACTGTTCTGTGTCAGACACTGGACTAGGTCCCATGAATTCAGAGCTGAATGAGACCAAGGCCAGGCCCTCATCAAGCTTAGCTGATTGAGCAGAGGAAGGTCAAATTGGCAATTACTTTCCAAACTGCTACCCCAATCATTAGCTCACTGCCTCTGTCTGGCTTTAACCCTTGGAGTCTTGTTTTCTAGAATCCTGTTTACTTCCGGGGACAAATTACCGAAAGTTACCAATACACAGCAAGGTAACTTGAACAGACTTTTGGGAAAAACTCAGAAACCCTAGAAGTTAATGTTATGACATCTCTGCAGTACCCAATGGAGAGGTGACTTTTCTATGAGCAATAATTTGACACATGTATCAAGCACCCATGGGGGAAATAAAAAGAGATCTAAGGTGGTTGAAAGACTTCTATATCCATGTACCAACACCCCCTCAAACAGATAGGCAGGGCTTATGGGAAAAGAGGGACAGCACTTAGCCACTCCCCTCTTCCTGAATAAACAAGAGCATCAGGACCAAAAGCCTATTAATCATGGGTTACAGAGGCTGGAATTCTTGTTTTAAAAAAAGAAAGGAATCTAAAATGGCCAACATCAAGCACAGTGTAATTTCTCAATAGGTCATCATGCTACATTAACTCATTAGCATGTCATTTTATGACAATACCCTGAGGCCTTGGAATCGAACCACCACTCAAGAACCGCCACTCAACTCGTCCACCAGCTTGCTGTGCTCTTTTATGTACCATGCTGCGTTATTTAGCCCCTCTGGGCTGGAGTTAGGTTGTCTTTCATAGACATGTAACACAGGCTTCCCGGACCTTGGAGGCCCATAGGGTAGTGAAAATACTCAAAGTAGTTGTGTGCCATATTGATTGATATATTCCCAGCACCCCCAAACACCTGGCACATTGGAAGCCCTCAGTGAGAATGTGCTGAACAAATAAGTTGTTAAATCCCTAATGAACTTCACGTCTAAGAAAAGTCTGACAGATTTCAAAGGCCCCCAAGGGAGAAGTGGAAAAAACACAAGAAACTTCCCCTTTCTCCCAGTCCAGGTCCAACAAAAATTCTAACTGGAAATGAGCCCAGTCCACCAAACAGAACTGTAAGAATACCATCTAGTACTCTGTGGTTTGTAAACCACTCCCATATGCATCACTGTATCACGTTATTCACTCCTTGTGAGATCATTGCGAATGGTACCATTTTACAGAAAGGGAAACTGAGGCCCAAGAGACCTCAAACTGCTCAAGATCCACAGCACAACCAGGCCTCAGAACTAGGCCACCTGACCAGATGTCCGATTTGGGGTTTTTGATTCTCAGAGCTTCTGTGAAGACCCAGTTGCGAGTGCTGTGGGAGGGGAAGGAGTGAGGAGGGAGGCAAGAAGGGTGGTGGGGATGTTTACTTAGAGTGTGACTATGCCTCTTATTCTGCTTGACATCTGACCCTCACCATAAAAGCCCAACACTCCTGGGCCCTGGTGGCCCCCTTTTCTGTTTCTGGCAGTGATGACTGTCAGGTAGGAAGGCCTGATCACAGCCTCCATTTTACTGAGCATGCACAGTGTTTCTGGCACGATGCTGAGCCCTGTTTAATCCTCCCAACCATCCCCATGAAGACGCTACTGTAAATATCTCAATTTTATAGATGAGGAAACTGAGACTTAGCAAAGTCAAGAAACTTCCTGAAGGTCACATGACAGATCAGCGGTGGGGCCTGGATGTGAGCCCAATTCGTCTGGATCCTGTTCCAGCTTCCTAACCTGCCTTCTCTCCTGCCACCCTGAACTCTCTAGACAACTTGATGCAGATGACCTTACTCCAAGTCCAGGGACATCAAGGAGCTTCCCATCATCTTGTCTCTTCTCCTGCAATTCATGGGAGCATGAGGCTGGGTTGGACCCTGGCTCTTCTGACGCTTCTCTCCCTCATTCATATCTCGTGTTCATACTGACGAGGTCTTGTTTGGCCAGGAAAAGGACCCAAGGCCTCCTTAAATCAATCTGGCTCCAGGGGTGTTTCTCTGAGGCTCAGAAGCACCCTGGTGAAACACTGCTCATCCCTGTTAGACCAGCCTTTGCAAAATTGCCAAATTCCTTAAGATTTTTTTTTCCTTCCCCCAATATTCCAATTCACATCTTTTGTCTACTTTTTACTTGTAGATGTGTAGGCAGCACTGAGAAAAGATTTGGGACTATAGATTTTCCTTGTATTTTTAAAAATTATAATAAAAATTAACCTTTATTATTTGACTAAACTTATTTACAAAAATGGGTTGGGACTATCTCAGTCCCAACAGAGTGGAAGTCTCCCCACACGCTTATTGAATAACTATTCTGTACAAAGAAATGTGCTTGGTGCCAAGGTGCAGACAAAAATAAGTTAGATAATCCCTGCCCTGGAGGAGCCCCACACCACCACCCAGCCTCAATTCAGCAGAAGGAATGTTCAGAAAGAAGTCTAGATTGTGAGCTATGGACAGGGAGAGGACAGCACTGTGAACTCTGCCCAGGAGGATCTTAGCAGGTGTCAGGGAGGAGGGGTGACTTGAGCTAAGGCAGCAGAAGGGGAAGGGTGTTTCAGCATGCGCAAAGACCCTGTGAGGGAGCATGCGATATTGGGGATAAGAATAGAATGAGTAAAAAATGACGAAAGAAATCCCATGTTTTTTCCTAGAAGTGGGGGAAAGGTGACCTGAGAGATCAAGGGATTGTCCAGAGAGTCCTTGAAAGGAGGGCCTGGATCCACACCAGTGTCTGTCTCTTGAACTTGTCTGACGGATCCTCCCTTACTCCCACAGGAGGAACTGCAGGCAGAAGGAAGAAGGAAGGCAGTGGATTGGTCTGAGGAGCTATACCGAGTGCTGCATGGATGAGTGTGCACACACACACGCTCGCATGTACACCATTGGGCACACAGGTCTGTCATGTTCAGGACAGGAGCAAGCAGCCTCCAGCATCTATGGGGATTCCATAAGCTGTGATGAAGTCATGCCAGTGGCTCACCACATCTTTGTTATGGGCAAGGAATCCCAACAGGACAATTAGGATTAATTGGAATCGGCCTGATTGATTGGCTTGTATGAACTTTCATCAGAGCAACCCTGTGATGTGGGCAGAGGAAAACGGCTGAGTCGGTGCTCCTGGACCCCTGCCTGGAGGAGGATATGCAAGCAGAGGTCAGTTCTGGACTCAGGTGAGACAGATGCCGAAGCTCAGCTGCCAGCCCCCACACTTGGCCGTGGCTAGAGTCCTAACTGCTATTGGAGAGGTCTGGGGACTCCAAGTGGAGGAATTTAGGTTCATAAGGGCCTTTTCTTCCCTGCAAATGTGGTGTGGGATTCACCCTTCTATACTCATCCACCACTGCTCCTGGCTGGCTCCCAGCCTGGCCTAAGCTTCTTACAATTCCCTGAGTAGACCCAGATTTCTGTCCTTCCTTCCTCTGCTCTGATTGTTCACTCCTCCTGGACCAGTGCTCTCAGGTACTAGTGTGCCCATGAATCACGGAGATCTTGTTAAAATGCAGATTGTAATTCAGTAGATCTGGGGCATAGGACTTGTAACAGTACACTTACAACAAGCTTCTAGGCGATGATGAGGATGCTGATCTATGGACCACACTTTGAGTAGAAAGATCTTAGAATACTTCGCCTGTATCCGCTTTCCAATCCCTCTTTCCACTTGCAGAATTCCTAGTCAGTCTTGGAAATCCAGCTCCCAAGTCATGTCCCCTAGGAGATGTTTTCTGACTCCCCACCCCCTCCTCTGTGTGAGGTCTCATATGATAGTTACTTTAAGTATAATACTTATCCTGCCATGTGACTTCATTGCATTACTCTTACGTCTTACTCACTTGTGCTCTTTAATGTCATTGTCAGGGCTTTATACATCCCCAAGCCCAGAGCAGGGCCTGGCATGCAGTAGACACCAATACATGTTGGCAGAATTAAAGTAAATACAGTGATTCTAATTTTTCCATGCACTTCCTTCTTTATCCTCTCTGAATTCGTCTTTTATACCATAGAAGTAGAGTTAAGACAGGGGCCACCGAGTCCAAACTGGATTCAGAGTTTGACTGTTTATAGAATGATATGCAACCATTTTCCTACTTGAAATGAGACTTCTGGGTTTTTTTTTAATTGTTCTGTTTTGTTTTGTTTTTGTTTGTTTGTTGGCCGAAGGAGAAGGAAGAAGATTTAAGTAGAGAGATTGATCCTGGAAGATTCAGAGGGACACTGAGGGACGGCAAGAACAATGGTGGCTCTTTTAACCTACCTGATCTTTCGAATTTTGACCAGGTAGATAAAGTCCTAGACTGCGATTTCTATCTTTGGTGAGGCACTAGTTTGAGCAGGGCTGCCCTGGGGAAGGCATGGGGTCAGGAAAGGATCATTGTCAGCACCTGAGTGCAGAAGCCAGCCCTGCTCAGTGACCTGAGGGTGGGTGGCTTTCAAGGGGAAAAGGAAGCATCCCCACTTTCTTTGAATGCTCTATAGAACCCTTTCCAAATAAACAGAGCTAGTGCTATTTCCGGGGACACAGGACCCAGGATTTTGTTGGGAAAATGATAGAAAAATAAAGTCATATTGGAACTAATTAGGGATAAAACGTAACTGTAAGACTTTTGCTGACCTGGATTAAGGAAAGGATTAAATGATCCCCTAAGACGGAAATATGTTTAAAGATTCCTTTTTGGGGAAGGCAGGAAACCTAACCAGATGGAGTCACTTCTCTGGGTTGGTCTCTAAACATTCCTAAACATAGAAATGGAGATAAATTCACAAATTATCTGAATCCTTTTCAAATATCCAGACATTTTAATTTGCGTTGACCTTTGAGTTAGTTACAGAATTTAGTTTTTATTTGTGCTTTATTCTTCTAATTAATAAAAATAATAGCCAGCATCTATCAGACATTTAGTGAAAAATAGATACCATGCTAAATGTCACACACATATTATCTCATTGAATCTCCTAACAACACCACGAAGTAAGAATTACCCTCATTTTACAGCTGTGGAAAACTGAGACTGAGTGGGATTTTAAATAAACTACACAAGGTCACACAGTTGATAAATGGCAGAGTCAGAATTCACTCCCGGACAATCTGAGACCAGCACCCTCTTAACCACCGTGTGGTTTTGCCTAAGACTCCTTGGACAGATCCCCATGTAGTTGAAACATGCCTTCACATGCTTTCTCTTAAAACAAGAGGGTGCTTAGAGGGGAATATGGGTTCCCTAAAGTATTGGGGCTTCCAGAGACTCATCCTCTAGGTGGATATTTGACTCCTCTTACCCTGGTTGTCCACCCGTTTAGACAATCTCTAATGGCTTGGTCAAAATTGTCTTTTGACAGTCTTGTAGCTATTAATACCTCCCTTGGAGCTATTAACACCTCAAGACTACATATTCTTTGGCTAATAGAATGTGTAGGCCACTTACTATATGAGGCATGATTCTAAGCACTTTACATGTATTTATTTATTTAATTCTCACAACCATAAAAAAGTAAAGATTAATATCTCCATTTTACAGATAAGAAAACCAAGGCACAAGTTGATTACAGACTTTTCCTATCTTGATTGAACTGCTTTATGCTGCTATAATCAGTGCTCAAAGTCATTATTTATAAATATTGACTTTCACCTTTTAAAAAAAATATGCTTAACTTTATTTGTAGTCAAGAAAACTAAAAGCAACGGTAGAAAACTATTATACCCATTAAACTGGCAATATTACAAAGTCTTAGACCAAAAATAATGACAGCATACTCTTTGCCCCTACTTTTTAAGTATAGAGGATTCCAGATTTGGGTGACTACCTAATAATTACATCAAAGCGAGGACAATTCTTGGACCCATCAGCTATGAATTGCTTCATGCCTCTGATATGCTTTTATTGCTTTACTCTTTGCATATATTCATAGGGTGAATCCAGAGTCAGAGCTTTCAAAGCAGGGCTGGGTTCTGCAAGTCCTTACGTTTCTGCTTAACAAGTTTGTAAACGCACTGTTCTGCATTTTCCCTTTGGTGTGGGGAAAGAGTATTTATGTAATTTCCATCCGGTACACTAGCTTCCAGGGGGAAATCTCTGGGTGATTAGAACTGAGACTTTCTCCCTGGAAATTCTTCAGGTCCATCTTCAGGGTGATCATGGCTATGTTGCAATGGCCCAGTACACATTTCCCCACACCAAGTAGCAGGTCTTTTAAAAATATCTTGTTAATGTGGAAAGAAATCAGAAGGAAAGTTTCCTGGGAACTGCCTTATTCTGGGCTTCGTCCGCCTGATCAATTCCTAGCTCACAAGTCTTCAGCCCATTACCAGTCCATTGAGAATACAGGAAACAGAATTGGAGATCCTTGGATAAAGCCCCCTGGACACAGACCTGCATGAGGGGACAGGTGTTGAATGAATAGATGAATGAATGAATGATTAAAATAGCATACCATATCAATTTAATGTTTTGCAGTTCACAAACCACTTTGGACCTAATTAATTTAACTCTGACAGCTATCACCACATTCACATTAGAATAAAATTCAAACTTCTCACCACAGTCCTCCAGAGCCCCCAAATCTCACTCTGCCCACCTCTCTAAAGTGTTTCCTACAACACTTTTCCTAGCCCACTCTGGCCTCCTAGTGTTTGTCAAACACACTGAGCAAGTCCTGACACCAGGCCTTTGCGTGTTCTCTGCTTTCTGCCTGGAACACCCACTCTGATATCTATCTGCAGGGCTCACACACCACCTGGTTCATTTCTTGGCTTCAACATAGTTTCCTCAGAGAAGTCTTTCCTGTATTCCCTTCCTAAAAGAGTACTCTTCACTCCTTTATGTCTGTTCCAGCTTATGTTTAACCATATGTAATAGGGATCATAATTGTGCAAGAATTAAATGTAATAAATGATGTGAATGATGTGAAATGCCTAGGGCAGGGCCAATCCATAACGAGGATTCAATAAATATCTTATGGTGTGGATGCTGTTGTCATCGTATTCTCTGTTCTTCCAACTACCCTCCTTCTGCAGCCTCTGTTCTGGTCAAATTTAAACCCCAGAAGCCAATAGCGAGTTTAAGCTGGGCAGTTCTGACACCCCAGCAGTGTCATAAAATGAAATTGAAGGAGGCAAGGAGAAACTAGAATGGAAGGACCACCCTGCAGGTGTCAAGGACACAGGATTCCTAGAGCAGTTCCAGTGTTGCCATTGGATAATTACAACCTCACTTAGGGGGTGCTTCCATGGGGGAAGTATTCCCACTGAGTAGACACAAATGAAACTCAGAGAAGCAAAATGTTTGGTAAAATAGTCCACAGCCCATGGAAAGAGGAGCAAGGAGTCAGACTTCCAACAGAAAGAGATCTGGGACTCCAAAGAACATTTTTCTAGAGAAATCTGACTCTCCTTGGCATGATTCCACTTTACCTTCCCCAGAGCCTACATCCAGGGCATTGGAGTCCTCAGCCACACTGGGGCATTGGCCAATGTTCAACTCTGAGGCTCCTTCCCAAGGACCATAGGCATGGGTGCGTGCACTCACACACGCTGTAGACTGAGCTGACTTCACGTTATAAATATATTTAATATTGGCATTTTCTTTTCTTCTGAAAATCGTGTTATTTACTAACTGTATTGATTGTAGTCATGTTTATATACGTGAAGAGTAATTTATCTCATTGGAGTAACCTGTGTGGAGGTGGCACAGGCCTAGTGGAAGCTGAGGTATTGGCTACTTTGCCAGCAAGATCATATTTATTAGCAACAGCATCTCTCATCGCAAATTTTATTTCTGAGCAATATTAGCTGCAAGGCTAATATTGACACCCTGTGGTTTGTTGACCATGCAGAGTTCAGTCGGAGGGCTTGAAGACACACTTCAAGCATTACCCAAAAGGCACCCTACTCAAGAAGCGTAAAGGAGAGAGGAACAGAACCTGTTCTTTGGACAAGGCTGGAAGGTGAGCGTTCCTCATCATGAGGACTGATCCAGTGGAGCACCACCTCTTGGGTCATGCTGCAGGGAGAAGGAGGGTAGGAAGTGGGATCTCTAGATAGTCCTTAATCCTGTAGTCCTATGAAGCTGAGAACCTATGTTTGTGATTTTGAGATTTGCACAAAGAGAAAGGATTATATAACCAGTCAAACTTTCCTTATGGAAACCTTAATAAGTGCATGCAATATTATAGGATTCATCTTCAAAATTCCCAGCTTGGTTCCAAGTTAGTTCTTTCTCATTCTGAGTCAGTACCTGCTTCCTCTATACTATCTCTACTGTATGAGACCCAGCCTGTAGGTAAACTGAAACAAGACTGCCTTCTTCCACCAAACTACCACCCTGTGGATATCTGATGGTCCCATTCCCCTAAGTTCTCTTTAGGACTTAAGGGATGAGACACCGCTGGTTTGTCTCCCCTGGCCCCACTCCAATGTGTCCCATGTCTCTCATTGCTGTGTGGTGTCCGCAGAGGGATAAAATACTTATTTCTCACATACAATTATTCAACAAAGATTTCTTGAGTGCCCATTATGTGTTGGGCACTGTTCTAGGTGCTAGGGATCTACTAAGGAACAAGGCAGAATCTCTGCCCCGTGGGACTACCAATCTAGTGGGATGAGTGGACAACTAGAAAATTATCAAAGTAAACATATCATTACAAACGGTACTAATTCCTATAAGTAAAGCTTAAGGGTATACAGAGTGTGTCAAGGAGGACCTGTCTTGGTATGAGCTAAGATCTAGAGATTGGAGAGAAGTTAGCCAGGCAAAATGAGAATGGAGGAGAACATCTTAATAAAGGTAGCTTTCAAGAGACAAGACTGGAGCTAGCAATAAAGCCTATCTAGGGCTGGTGTGGCTGGAGCAAACACAGGGTCCACCTTGTGCAACTCAGAGGGGGACTAACGGACTATTTTGGCTGCAAGGAACAAGCCCCAATTCAAACTGGCTTACGATAAAAGAGACAATAATGGCTCACACAACTGAGAGTCATACAGGGCATCTAATTTGAGGCTCCACTAGATCTGGGTGTTTAAACTAGGCCAACGGGATGACTATCTTCCATCTCCTCTCTGCTTTTCCTCTCCATTGGCTTTGTTCTCAGGCAAGTTATGTCCATGTGGTATGAATAGGGCCACCAGCAGCTCCATGCCCACTTCCCACCAGCTGACCCTGTCCAAAGCAAAAGGCAACTTTTTCCCAATGATCTATTTTAAAATCCCAGGGTTGAGTCTCATGGACTTGAATTAGTCATGTGCCTACCCTGAGGAAACTGCAGTAGTCCAATTTGTCAGTTCTGGCACTGGTGGGTGGAAGGGTTTGGGGGGCCTTCAATCCCACTGAAATCACAGCATTGAAAGTGGTTGCCCAAGAGGAAGAAATGGCTGCTGAGACCACGAAGAGGAGGCAGAGCAGGTAAGGACACTGATGACCATTACAGTCACCTTCTGTGTGCTAAATGCTATGCTTCTGCTATCTAGGTGGAGATTGGCTGGTCAATTCTACATGACATTCCTCTCTCCTTTTCTGGGGACCTGAGTCCTTGTTCCCCTGCTCCAGCACATGCCTCCTCCCACCAAAAGTGTTAACTCTTAAGCGTTCTCATCAAACTCATCTTTTCACACCAAAGGGATTGTTTATTGTGATGGAGTTCCATCCCATGTGTGGGTGGAATGTGAGAGTGTTGCACTAAGAGCCAGTCCCTAGCCCGGGAGCGCGAGCAGAGCCTAACAAGCTGTTTCAGCCAAGGGAATTGCAGTGATATGGAAGACGAAAGGCTGTAGGGATAGCAAGAGAGGACAGGTTGCCAGATTGGAACAAGTGAAGATACTGATCCAGGCCAAGGTGAAATTAAAGCATGTGTTATTTAAAAGCCAGGCTTTCCCCACTGTCTTGAAAATTAGCCTGAGAAGGCATGGATAAATGAAGAAGCAAAGGCTGATATAAGGCAAAGAAGTTTTTCAGGGAGAAAATCTTCATGAGACACGGCAGAAAGAGAAGGCAGTCCAGCAGGAAAAGGAGCAGAAGACTCATTCTATCAGGGTCTCATTCTATCACCCAGGCTGGAGAGCAATGGCATGATCATGGTTCAGTGAACCTCAACCTCCTGGGCTCAAGCAATCCTCTTGCCTCAGTCTCCAAAGTACCTAGGACACACGTCATTGTACCCACCTAATTTTTAAAATTTTTATGTACAGACAGGGTCTCACTATGTTGTCCAGGTTAGTCTCAGACTCCTAACTCCATGCGATCCCCTTCCACCTCAGCCTCCTAAAGTTGACCACTGCCCCCAGCCAACTTTGCTTCTAAAGTCTATTTGTTTTCTCATTACTTTTAAAATGAAGTTCATAACATCATCTTCCAGTCCCTTCTCAGGTGGAGAAAGGAGGGGAGATTTAAGAGCAGATAAACTAGGAGTCAAACCTAGATACTATCCTTTTCAAGCAGAGTGATTTATCCAAACTGCTTAAATCTCTTGAATCTGTTTTCCTATTGGTGAAGTAGTACAGTAACTTCTAGTTTTCATAGTAACAATAGTGATAATTCAATGAAATTTTGTATATAAAATATCAGACATAAAGTTGGTAAGTATTTAATACACAGCATTTCTTTCCTCATGGGTAGGTGGATAGTAATTTACATGTGTTCAGCACTATCTGTTCAAAGAGCTTTCACTAACTGTCTTTAAATACAGTGTACTAACAGAAAATTTGAGGCAAACAACTGCCATTAACAAGATAGTTTGCTACTCATAGTTCCCAAGAGTCAGGGCATGACATGACACATGGGGCTACCCAGAGAAGCACCAGAGTTGGCCAGGAGGCAGAGGCAGAGGGGCAAGGGTGGCAAGAGCCTCGATTGTGCCTTCCACAGAAAGGAAGAGGCAAGGCAGGGTTGGCAGGTTTAGGATTGACTGTTTGAATAATTTCAGCAGGCTCTGGGCATGGGACTGTCCTTAGTTGTCTGGTACCTGGCTGTGGGATGATTAAGGGAGAAAGATAGTGACCCAGAGTGCAGCAGCTTGATAAAGGAGATGGTTGGGGGATATGGACTGTGGACTAATGATTTTGTATCTAAAAAGCTCACCCCTAGGTGAATTGCTTGCAATCTCTAGGAACTGGCTCACCCTGAAAGGGGCAGTCCCTCGAGGTGAACAAGGCCTCAAATGCCAAAACATCAGAATACAGAAAACAGACATAATAACACATTTAGGTCATTGCACTGAATCTTCATAAGAGGCCTGAGGGAAATGCATAGCTTTATTATTATTATTATTTATACTTTGTGATTTACAAATTTTATGTTACTATTAATTTTTATTATTCTTACCATAGTGATTAACCATAGTAGATTCTGGAGCCAGATTATTTGAATTTGAATTGGGTCATTTTGGTCCACGTACTTAACTTACCTGTGCCTCAATTTCTTCATCTTTAGATTGGGAATAATAGCAAATATCTCGCAGAATTCTTATGGAGTTCATAACATACAATAACAGAGCAATGCCTAACACATAAGCATTAGCTATCATTATGCTCATTTTTCAGATAAAGTGAGGCTTGAAAATGATGTGATTCTCTTTGCACTGCTCAGTGAGTGATGTTGACAAGACTGGAATGTAATCTCTTGTCTCCTGAGCCAGACGCCACATCCACATGCCCCTCTTCATCTCATCTCTAGGACTTTTGCTTCCAGGGTCCTTTGTGTGAATGTGGTGCTTCACCATCCACAGAATGGCTCAACTCACCTGCCCCGGGAAACCAAACAGGGGACAGATGTTTCATATGACAAGTAGCGGAGCCTGTCCCTCTTTTCCACTCTGCTACCTGTGCATTGGGAAGAACAATGACTTAAGGAACAGAAGATGTTGGCTCTAATCCAGGATCACTTAGGCACTAACTTGCTGAGTCCCCTCAAGGGAAGTTTCTGACCCTTTTCAGAAATCAGTTACCTTTGGGGGACTAGCAGACCTCAAAAGGGTCCTTCTGGCTTTTCCTCTTGGGTTATAGTAAGCCAGTTACTAGCACCATGCCCATCTATTTTCCAAGTCCTAACTAGGGTCAATGTTGGATTTTCCCTTTAGTCTTCAGTAATGCCTTACTTTGTCAGCAGGGTTGAGAGCTGAACTTACAGGCTCCACTCTCATCAGGGAAGTTGTCCCACTCCTGGGCTGCCTAGTTCTCTGACTTCGGCCACTTAAGCAGCAAAAGCTACAGCACAGACATGACTCTCAGAGGCCCCTAAAAATGGCTGTGCTGCGTGGCTTAATGGAGGGCTTTCTAGGCATCAGGAATGGCTGTGAAAAGTAAAAGCACTGAGATATCATGGTTTCCTCCCCCTTGGCCCATTAGGGAGCCTAATGGGTATTTTTGGCAATGATTGGACTTGGCTTTGTTAGGTTTTATTGGTTCTCTTTGCTGTTTTCCCCCAAATGGACCATAATATTGGGTTCTCAGGAGTTTGCATCTCAGGCAAAAATGGATACATGTCAAGTGCAAGAGGGAGGCCTAATAAATACTAAATTCATAAAAGGGCTTTCCATCAACTCTCGGAGGAGGTCGCAGAGAGCAACTAGAAGGAAATTGTTAAATAGGAACGTGAGTGCTCATTGGTTATATGCTCAAACAACAGGCATGGACAGGACAGTACAGCTGCTGACAATGGTGATGACTTAAGGCAGCTTCCATTGGAGTAGAGTGCCACATCCAAGGGAGTTGATGGCCCCACAGTCTCTGATGGGCCCATTGGCTAGGATTCTTTTGACAGCAAGTGTCAGAAAAACCTGACCCAACTGGCTTAAGCTGAAAAAGGGAAAATGTATTGATTCATTGAACTACTGAGAAACTTTATTTATTTATTTATTTATTTATGTCCGAGTCCCACTGTCATCCAGGCTGGAGTGCAGTAGCACGCTCATGGCCACCACAGCCTCTACCTGCCCAGCTCAGGTGAATCTTCTGCCTCAGCCTTCCTAGTAGCTGGAACTACAGGTACACGCCACCATGTCCGGCTAATTTTTTGATTTATTGTAGAGATGAGGTCTCACCAAGTTGCCCAGGCTGGTCACGAACCCATGGGCTCAGACAATCCTCTCACTTCGGTCTCCAAAGTACTGGGGTTATAGGCATAAGCTGCCGTGCCCGGCCTACTTTTTAATCTTTATTTTCTTATTGAGATGTGGGGTACAAGGCAGGATTGGGTACATAAGTAGTCTATGTGCAAGTGAAGTTTGGGCCAGTTGGAGGGCCAAACTTACCCTGATTTAGGTTCAGGTTCCCTTTGTGACAACCCTCCCTTGTAGCATTGATAGACATTCAGGACCCACTTATGAGTAAGAACATGATGTGGTATTCAGTTCTTTGAAGAAACAGACTTTAGACACTGCTTGATCCAATGTGCAAATGATATGCCTTCATTCTCATTCTTTTTCTTCATCTCTCAGCTCTACTTACTGGAATGAATGTCTATTCCCCCACAATCTCTCTCTTCATGGTCCTTAGATGATTGCTTGAAGCACCTAAGATCTATATTTCAAACTCAATTCAGTGACAAAGAAAGAAAATCTCAGGCCAGCGTTCCCAGCCAAAGTCCCTTTGCACCTCTTTGATTTAGACTGGATCATGTGATCCTCTCTGGATTAATCACAGTAGAGAGGATGGGATACACTGGCTGGCTTAGACTCAGGTCTTGCATTTTGTTCCTTTGCCAAGAGTGGAATCTACTCTACCTGAAGCACATGGGTTGGTAATGGAGAGAAGGAGGCCTCCCTAGGTCAGAGATGGGATACCAAATAGCAATCCACATACCTGAGATGTTTTGCTACATGTTGGGCTCTGTGTTTAATGAAAGACATGAGGCAACCAGAGCAGAGCCAGGAATGAGGGATGTGGGGGAGATGGGAGATTTAAAATCTTGTCATGGGAAGAAGAGTTGGAAGAAATGGACTTGCTTTACCCAGAGAAGGGAAGAGAATGAGGAATCATAAATGCCATCAAGTGGCAAAAGGTTAGATTAACTTTGTCTCCATGGGTGGTGATGGAGGTTGAGAAGGTAGAACTGGTTTGTACAGACACAGATCTGGGCTCAGTAGACCAGGTGGGGTCAAGATGCTGTCTCCTCCTGCTAGATGTGGCTCCAACAGCCATGCAACTGGTTCCTGCTATTACCAATGTATTCTCCTACACTTCAGTCCCCACCCTGCAGCCAGAGTAACCACTTAAAAGTGGGAGTGAACTTCTGTCACTTCCCCTCTCAACAGCCTCCATAGCTCCCCATTGCAGTGTTTAAATCTCCTCAGGTGGGTGTACCCGATCTGGCCTTGCTTACCCCAGGCCTCATCTCAGAGATCACCCCCTCCTCACTCCTGAAGCTCTGACTATACTAAATATCTTCCTCTGATTCTCAAAAATTCTGAACACATCTCCACCTCAGGGCCTTTGCACCTGCCGTATGCTCTACTCCAAACAGCCTCTGGTCTGGGTTCCACATGGCTAGCCGCATCTCATTAATCAGATGTCAGCACAGATACCCACCCCCTCTACCTCAGGAGGCAGCACACACAGCACCCCACCACCCCACAGGTATTCTCTATTACCCTTCCCTATTGAGCACAATAACCAACACTCTTCATCTCCTAATATTGTCAGATTTATATTGTTTAGTTATTTCTTACAGACTAGCAACTCTCACAAGATTGAGACTCCCTGAAAACAGGATCTTGCTTCTCTTGTTTACTGGCTATATTCCCAGTGCCTAGGGGTCTCCAGACTCATAGATATTTTGTCACACGAATGCACATGCAGATAATTTCCACAGCTGTTTGGCCTGGTGAAGTGATAGTCTTCTCACACAGAGTGTGTCACAGCACAGACTGAGTGAGCATTTATCAGAAATGAATTTCTGCACGGGTTGGGAGGGGCACTTTCTAGGGCTCTCAGATGCAGGGAACCTGTAATGTACCACAACAAGCAGATGACAGTAAACTTGGATGTAATTCCTCTGCTCCTGTCACGTGCCAAATGGAAATTTCTTCTTGGCCCATACTGCTGGTACCAGGTATTTTTAATTAAAGACACTCTTTGAGGAATTGTGTTAATCCTGCCAGAATTAACTGATTCCCTCTTTCTACCTATAAAGGGAAGGCATATTGGCCACTGTGGCCCCAACTGAGTTGTTTTCCAAAAGAAGAACTTTCAATCCTTCCATGCACAATAATGAAATGTGATACAAAACAGACCCGTGTCAATAAATCTACAGGAGAAAGGTCAGGTTTACATTGCTGGATGGGATTGGCAAATACATTTGTTCCTGCAATGTCTGTGTTTTAAATGCCACCCTCCGATGAACTCGGCGCTGAAACACACTTTGGAGTTTGATGAGATGTCAGTTTTGCTCAGTCCTGATCAAATAAGATGAATGAAAGTGAAACAAGAACAAAAATATTACTTCTGTCATTTTTTTATGCATTACAGGAATTGGGTCAGTCGGGGAGATTTCTCTTAAACAAATACCAATCCCTGCACAATGTCACCCAGTGATCTGCCAGTCGGTAGACAATGATGGCTTTTACATCGGAAAAGGCATATCACTGCAAGGGCAAAGACCAGGGCAACACCCATATCATAGCATCCACCTCCCAACCTTCACATCCACCTGTCTGGCTCCAATCCCACTTCAGGTAGTGCCATAGGAGAATATGTAGCTCTCCCTGCATTGTGCAAACATGGTTAAAGAACAAGGTGGAATTTCTCCTGTAAGGAGGAATTGAAATCATTAATTTCCTATTTATCCAATTTCAAACATGTGGACCAAACTAAACAGGGACCCCAGGGACCTCCTTGACGCACTCAGAAGGCCACAGGGGTGATGGCACGAGACCAAAATAAATTATGAGACTTGGGATGGGAAATAACAAAACAGTTATTCAAAAGGAGCCAAAGACCAGGAAGCAGGAAGATGTGTGAAGCAACAGGAGCAGAGGGCAGCTGGCAGCATGACGGGCCACATAAACCAGAGGTTACTGGGTCGTCTTTGCCCCCACATGGGTAGAGCCTGAGAATGACCCAGTGATATCACTTGAGTACTGAACCCAGCCTCAGCCACAGTCTAGTGCTCCAGGCTTTACAGTTACATAAGATGGTATTTTTTCCTTTAAATCAAAAACTGAAATCAAGACACAAATAGAATGAAGATATGGGTACTTACCCACCTGATTCCATTGCAAGGAATCTTAGAAGACCACACAGGGTCTCATCACATGTGAGCTGGGAAGGGAGGCTGAGCCTCATAGACAACGTCCCTAGATTATACAGGGAGAAGTAGAACTTCGAGAGCTCTGTACCTCTACTTCCATAGGTCGTCTGCTCTCCCAGGATAGACTAACATGAAATCCAGGGGCAGGATCTGAGAACTATGTCCAAAAGAGACTATTGTGCTGGAAGATTAATAGGTCTATTCTGCTCTTTCTAACTTTAAAATTCACCAAGAATCATTGTGGAAACAAACTGCTTTCCTGTCCTGTGAACAGAAAGGTCTCCAGACCTCTCAGGAGATAAAGATGGGTAATCTGAGCACTGGAGCTGCAGCTCTGGGCAGTATCCCTTCCAGAGCAAGGTCATGGCTCACCTTGTTATCTCAGAGCTTGGTGTAGGATCTGGCACAGAGTTCAGGTATATATATCTTCTGAGTGATCTTATCTATGTCAGAATCTTCCGCTTCCCCATGGAGAAAATGCTGGCTTGGAAAACAAAATAGTTATCTGAGCCATGAAGCTCAAATTAGAATGTTTGAAGATAATGAGTATCTCCCATCAGAACTGTGGTGGGGAAGGATTCCGGACTGGGGAGAATCAAACTACTGATCTGGTTACCAACCTCATTTCTAGTATTACCATGAACTCCATTCTATAGAACCTGTCTATAATAATACGCAATTTATTTTGTTCCACTTAGGAAATGTGGCTTCCACCTTTCCCTGGTTGATATGTTAGATTTATGAAATGTTCTAAAATTCTGTTAAACTGATAATAGACCTGAGGAGAGAGAGCCGAGAGATAACCTTGGTGCCAAGATTTTCAGGAATGCCTGCACCTTCTGAGCTGGCATGGGAGTGCCATCACTTCCTGTGGGCTCACAAGAAGGGAACAGAAGGGCCATTCACAACGGAGAAGGCAAAACATTATGGGGTGGGGTGGGGGTCTCTGGTCTCCCCTGATAATGTGACTCCCAATCCCTGACTTATAAGGTGGATTCTACAGAACTGGATGCTGGCTGAGACTATCTTGGGTCTGGTTTCGGCTAACAGACAGAAATATGCATGCAGGAAGTGTCCTCAGGATCAGTGTTCATAAGGCAGATAAGACAGCAAGATTAGGCAGAAGAAGACACAGGATTCCTACTCAGAGCTTTGGAGCCAGCTTGACCCTTCAAAGTTGTCCTCTGCGTAAGACACTGGGCTGCTGTACTCCATCAACAAGCCAATGGATACAGGATGCACCCCACCTGCTTCCCTGTGATATTGGGCATTGTGACTCTTTGCAGCTGAGGGTGATTCCTGGCAAGGGACTCAGCTGAGATCCATAGGCCTCCAAAACATCCAGCAGCAGAGAGTGAGTGCCACAGTCCTGGAGGGAGAATCTGGGCCACGAAACCCACCAAAGATCATGTCTTGCACCATTCATATCTACTTTCTTTATATAACACTTTCTGGGGATAGTGTCTACAAGATTCTTTTTTTTTTTTGAGTTGGAGTCTCACTCTGTCGCCCAGACTGGAGTGCAGTGGCCGCTCCCGGCCACTGCAGCCTCGACCCACTGGGCTCCGGCGATCCTTCCGCCTCAGCCTCCCAAGTAGCTGGAATTACAGGCACGCGCTACCATGCTCGGCTGATTTTTTTATTTATTGTAGAGATGAGGTCTCGCCAAGTTGCCCAGGTGGGTCTCGAACCCGTGGGCTCAGGCAATCCACTCACCTCAGCCTCCCAAGGTGCAGGATTACAGGCTGAGCCACCGAGCCCGGCTTACAAGATTCTAATTAGTCTGTTTTACCCACCATTTATATTCATTGCCTCCCTTTTCTACCCATTCTAGATTTCCCTTGTCTTTATCCTTGGATTAGCACTTATGTTGGTCTAGATGAATTATCTAGTGAGTGACCCAGACCTTCGTCCCTGAGAGGTCCCATACCCTAACCAGGTTGGGATACAATTGTTGTCCATTCTCCATCAAACCTGGGAAAGAAAGTACCAAGAACCACTCGAGTAGATTGTCTGAATGCCAAACATACTGTTTTCTGCCTACATAGTAACATCAGCCTGACCTCCACCTGATGATCTGAGTCAACATCCCTAGGAGAATGGTCTCTTTTGCTTGACTACGCATCTCTTGGCTTGAGGAGCTCAAAGTGACAAAGCTGCAATCCTAGCTTAGAGTTGGATGGGTCTCATCCTGTGTCAACTAGTAGAAATAGCCATTCTCAGAACTACGACCCACAGAGCCCAGAATCATGGGACAGGAAGCACAAATTCCCCAATAGAATCACTGGGGGCCATGGCAAGTAGGACCACTGTGGCCTCCACCCCTTATTTCTCTGATTCATGTGTTCTACCTACTGGGGATACAGCATCACATAGTGGCCATTACTTTGGAATTTCTATTGTGACCTAGAGGAAAATGCCACATCTTCTCAGGGTATCATCACAAAGCTGGTGCCTCAACTGTGCCTTCAAAAGACCTTCTCACCATTTCCTGAGGGAAACTTCTGACAGGTAAAGTTTTGAAAAAATCAGTGGATCCCATGGTCATGAGTCCATTCCCATACCTCTTTGCTATACAGTAGACCGTTGTTCAAAGGCAATATTATGTAGGATCTCATGCCAATGTATCAGGCACCCAGCAAGCCTCAGATAGTGGTACTGGCTGAAGCCTTGGGAGGAAGAAAGAAGGGATTGGCCTTCTTGTTCAACCTTGAGGCAAGGGAGTTGGGTCTTTATGCTCTCACATCATCAAGTTGTTGTCTAGGAGTTGTTCCAATGAAGAGGCCATGACCTCAGATAATTCCTCTGAGGACAATTCCTGAAGAGTAACTCATTTGAGATCAGTCAGCCAAGGGCACACCAGCAGCTGGGGAAATGAGTGCCTTGGTCCTGAAAAATCTTAGTACATCCCAGCATCCACTGTCTCGGGATTATCAGATGTGCCAGTGGGATGAAGTCTTGTTTTCCTCTCTTATGCATTATGTCTTAGTCAAAGTATCAGCCGGGTACAGTGGCTCATGCCTATAATCCCAGCATTTTGGGTGACTGAGGCGAGAGTATTGCCTGAGCCCGTGGGTTTGAGACCAGCCTGTGCAACTTGGTGAGATCTCATCTCTACAGTAAATCAAAAAATTAGCCGGTCGTGGTGGTACATGCCTGTGGTTCCAGCTACTTGGAAGGCTGAGACGGAAGGATTGCCTGAGCCTATAAGGTCAAGGCTGTGGTGGCCATGAGCATGCCGTGCGTGCCGTTATACTACATCCTGGGCAACAGAGTGAGACTCAACTCAAAAAAAAACAACAACAAAGTATCTATTTGAAGACTGAGTCAAAAGTATTTATTGCCCTGGCTTCTGAGCTGCCCAGACAGGTAACATGAAACCAGTAAAATCACCAAAGAGCTTGTAAGTTGGAAAGCAGATATTTACAAGTGTGGCAGTGACTTCTAGTTGATCAACAAAATCCATTTTCTCCTTCACACAAAGCTGGGTTACATTTCCCACCTTTCTTGCAGTTATCTACGGCCATGTGACTGAGTGCTAGTTAAGGAAATGTACGTAAATTGAACTTGGCCACTTCCTGTTCTGACCCATGAAAACCTTTCCATGTGCAACCTTCTTTCTCTTCTCACGGAGGATGCTAATGTTATAAGATAAAAGGATTCTGTGCCACTGGATCACAACATGAAGATCACCAACCAAACACCCACGGTGTTTTATATGAGCAAGACATGCCACAGGGCTAGGCCACTGCAATTTTAAGGTGGTTTATTACAACAACTCACCTGCCTGGACTAAGACAGTAATTTATCCCAGGAGGGATAAAGAAGCTTTTTAAGGAAGGGTCGTTGTACTAATAGCAGAAAACCTAATGTGAAATAGAAAAAGTCAGTCCAAACATGGCTACTCTGAACATTTGATTCCCGCTGTCCTCATCTTCAAGGTCCTTTTTGTGTTCTTTGGCTGCATTAGGAAAAAGGATACAGCAGGGTACAGCCCTGGACTCAGGCTGTGAGCTCAAATTCTGGCTCTGGCACTCATTTGTTGTATAACTTGGAGAAAATTATTTACATCTTTAAGCCTCAGTTTTCTCATGTGCACAATGTGCATAATGATAAGACCTACTTCATAGGAATCCTGTGAATTTTCCATTAGGAAATGTAGGCACAGTACTAAGCACTGGCTGACACAACAAGAAACACAAAATGTCATTTTTTACAACTCCTACTAACTACATTTGAGCCTCGGGAAACCCCCAGGGGTAGGAAGGCATTTTGATTCCTACTTTTCTTTTCTTTTTTTTTTTTTTTTGAGTTGGCGTCTCACTCCATCGCCCAGACTGGAGTGCAGTGGCCGCTTCCGGCCACCGCGGCCTCGACTTGCTGGGCTCCGGCGATCCTTCCACCTCAGCCTTCCAAGTAGCTGGAACTACAGGCAAGCGCTACCACGCCCAGCTGATTTTTTGATTTATTGTAGAGATGAGGTTTCGCCTGCCCAGGTGGGTCCCGAACCCGCGGGCTCAGGCAATCCACTCACCTCAGCCTCCCAAGGCGCGGGATTACAGGCTGAGCCACCGAGCCCGGCTTGATTCCTGTTTTTCAAAAGTCTACTCGCAATTGTAAACTTTCCAAGACTCTCATAAGAAAGAATAGCCCACCCTAGACCTCAGATCTTGCAACCCCTGGCTTCTTGCCATTCCTTGCGCCACGCCTCATTCTCTCTCTGGCTCAGTCACGACACTCACAGCCACTCGGAGGTGGGAGGTGGTTTCACTGTTTCCTGTTAGGACGCCTTTTCTGATGAAGGCTGCTGTGGCTGAGCTGACACCTGAGTTGAACACTCTCACTGCTGAGGTGCTAACATCATTGTCAGGCAAGCAGGAAGAGCTGCTCATCCTGCCTGCGGACATTCCCTGGCCACTGCCCCGCTTTGTCCTTTGTTCTCCCTGCAGCCAGGTCTGCACTGGGGCCAGGGCACCTCATCCGCACCTCCTCCAGGCACCCGTGCTGGATTTACACGGGATGACTCTCCCTAAGGAGACATGCTCAAGTACTTAGTGGTCACTGTACCATAATAGTTTCTCAAAGGACAGCATTAAAGAGACAGGTTGGTGTGTCAAGAGAGAAATGGGTTTTATATCGTTAGGATTCATTCAGGTGCAAGTGACATCAACCTAACACAAGACTACATAAGCTATCTGCCTGTCTGTCTGTCTATCTACCTACCTACCTACCTATCTATTATCTATCTCTCCTTCCAGCATTATATGGCTGGTTTCAAGCTCTGCTGGATCCGGGGAGCTCAAATCATCATATCAAGACCAGACCTCACACCCTCTCTCAGTTCCGGTTTTCCTTGTGTTATGTCCCAGACGATCCTTGCAGAATGGGAGATTGTCTGCTTTCAACAATTTCAACAAAAGTCCCGTAACTGAATCTTCGCATGGGCCATGTGCCCATCCCTGAGCCAGTCACTGTCTCGGTGCTGTGGCTAGCCTGGCCAGGTCACGTGCTTCCCTCTGGAGCTGGGGTAGACTTACATGGAACATATGGATCGAAAACAGGAGAAAGGGAATTCTGTAAGAAAAGTTAGGGTTAGTATTGCCAGCAAAAGTGAAAAAGGAAACTGATCAGGCAGAAGAAAATCAACATCAGTATATGTGGGATTTAGGGAACCTGGAGTCTGGTCCCTAGTCTCAGTTGTCATGGTTTCTAGGGACTCAAGTAAGTCATCTTCTTCTTTGTTGGTGTTTCTTTGTTGTGGTGATTTATCTCTTGAATTCTAAGTTTCTGTGCTTCCACTCAGACACTTCCTGGGATATTCACTGTATCATCCACTGCAGAGCTCGGAAATAACTTATATTTGCACTGAGGTACAGTGGTTATGTTCTTATTGTATGGTGGGAGAATAGACTAATCAATTTTTCAAATTATCTCACATCAGCTAGTGACTTGTCACTTTTCTTCTTGAACTCAAGAGATGCTTCCTACTTAAATATCAGCAGCTGGTATTGGTTTTATATTTCTTGTGTCACTGTCCCCATAGGGCTTCAGTTGGGTTCCAATTTTTGAACTGGTAGTATTGCTTTAGAAAGCATGGTCTTTATGACAATAAACATTCCGTGTGCTTCTACAATTCAGGTAAGCATCTTAGGTAACAGAAGGGTTATTAAAAGGCACAAGTTTGCTGTGTTAATATTTTTTTACTATATAATAATAATAATTTGCCATTTATCAAGTTTCCTGGGTGCCAAACACTGTGGTAAATATTTTACACCCACAATCTCATTTTGTCCTATCCAAATCTTCCCAAGCACCCTCAAGTCTGAGCAGGTCTCACCTCTTCTTTCTTTCCCTCTCACCATCCACACCATTTAATTATTTGCCACCAGTGTTTTTTAATACATAGCTTACCTTCTTCTCTGGCTTCTCTGGCTATTTTTTTCTTCTTTATTTATTCTTGCTTCTATGAGCACCACAGAAGGCTCAAGGTGATGTCCAGGTTACACACACTCTTTTTGAAAGCAGGAGGTGGGGAAAATACAGCAAACCCACAGCTCCTTGGGTCAGAGGTGTCTCCTCCAAACACCAAAAGCCATGCCCACTTGCAGAGGCAAGGTGGAAACCCACCACACAGAGATGCTGGTGTTGCTGAATGATGGCTGCAGTGCTGTGCCATTGGGGAGGCTGTGGTGACCTCTCAGAGTAACCACAGAGCAGGGCAGGGTAGGACCAGTCCCAGAGCCAAGAGAGCCACCTCTGTGAGAGAGCAGACGTGCCAAGCCAGAGAGGGCTTATGGGCTCAGAACTAACGAGTGAACAGAATCATTTGGAGGCAAATAACGTGGGCAGCTGTCCTCAGTGTCTGGCATTAGCATGTTTGTAGTTGCACGCCAGCACACCTTTAATAAATGCTTCTTTCTTGTCCCATAGAAATAGTCTGTAAATAAATAACATAACACCCACTTTTGCTGACGAATCATTTTTTCCTTTCTATCTGAATGCCAGTTGTAGTTTATAAATGACTTTAATTTACAGTGCATTATGTTTCCTTCTATTTCTTGCCTCTAAATCCCCATGCAATATTTTGTTTCCACTCCCGTGATAGTTTAACTATCTTTAACCTTTTCTGTGAGGTGTGTGTATGTGTATATATGTGTGTTTGTGTGTGAATATATGTGTGCTTGTGTGTGTGTTTGTGAGTATATGTGTGTATTTGTGTGTATGTGTGTGTGTTTCTACCACCATCTATTTATTCATTCCATCAATTCTAAATGGACCTACTCAACGTTGTCATTCTTGGCATGTATTCTGTAACCATTATTTTAATTAATATCAATTGCATTTGCTTTGTGTAAATCTGGTCCTGGAATGATTGCAGTCAGAGAAGACAGATCCCCTTTGGTGTGAATGAGCAGCAGAGACTGAGTTAGGTTGGGAGAGAGAGTTCACCGTGGAAGTCAAAGCAGGTGTCGCTGCTCAGATTTGTCATCCATTGCAAGTACAATTCTCATTAAAAACTCACCTCAAGTTCTCCCCAGTAAATGACTATATGCAGTATTCAGCAAGAGACACACAATAAGAGCTACTGTGTTTTGAGCACCTACTGTGTGGAAAGTCCTCTACTGACACAGCGTCATTAATTTTCACAAAGAAACCCTTGAGGTGGGTATTACCAATATGCCTATTTGATAGATGAGGACATTGAGGCTCCGAAAAGCAAAATCTTTTACACAAGGTCATACAGGTAGTTAAAACCCGGCTGCATTTTGATGTGACACCAAAGTCTGCCTCATAATATCTGACCAGTCTCACCAGAATCTGATTTCTAGACACTGTGAGAATAAGAACTTGCCCACAGAGCCAGGCTCTTTTGCCAGTGATATGGGCTCTTCCCTTGGAGATTGGTCCTAGGCTGCCCATCAACTTACCAGAGGTATACTACTGTCCTCCCCAAGGCAGGTCTGATCAGGGCACCAAGGCCGTGCGCTGAATGCAACTTCCTTACTCTGGCACCAGAGAGTGTCAGTCTAGAGTAGTGGCCCCCAGGCTTTTTGGCCTTAGGAACTGGTTTCATGGAAGACAATTTTTCCTCTGACAGGGCGGATGGGATCATCAGGCATTGGCTTCTCATAAGAAGAACTCAACCTAGATCCCCTTGCATGCACAGTCCACGATAGGGTTGACGCTCCCATGAGAATCTAATACCAATGGTGATCTGACAGGAGGTGGAGCTCTGCTCGCCCACCACTTACCTCCTGCTGTGTGGCCCAATTCCTACAGACCCTGGACCAGACCCCTGGCCTAGAGGACTGCTAGACAAACCAACAGATACTCCACCACATGGCAAAGTTGGAGTCCATCCCTTCATTCATTCTTTCACACAACAAATATGAATTCAATTCTATGGCAAGCACTGTTGTAAGCACTGGGGCTACAAGACAGATGATGGCTCCAAGCTCACACTATACAAATGATGGTCATAATATCCAACAATTAAAAGATCTTGGTATTCGTTTTCTGTTGCTGCCATAGCATGTTACCATGAACTTAACAGTTTTACACAACAGGCATCTATTATTTCCCAGTTCTGTAGGTCAGAAGTCCAGGTGGGCTGGCCTGAGTCCTTTGCTCACCGTCTTACAAGGCCAAAGTCAAGATGTTAGCCGGCTGCATGCTTATCAGGAGGCTCTAGGAAAAGTCTTCTTCCAGGCTCATTCATATTGTGGGCAGAATCCAGTTCCTCATGGCTGTAGGGTTGGGGTCCCTGCTTCCTCCCTGGCTTGTAGCCGGGGCCCCCACTCTGCTTCCAGAGGCTGCCACATTCATTCCTACCACTCTGTATCCTTTCTCATCGACTACTTCTTGTGCTTTGAATCTTGCTGGTTTTCTTTTCTGTCCCTGTTCTCTGCTTTTAAGAGCACATATGATTATATTGTGCCTACTTGGGTAATCCAAATCAATCTCCCTATTTTAAGGTCAATTGATGAGTATTCTTAATTACATCTGCCAAGTCCCTTTTGCCTGTGATGTTACATTTTCATAGGTATACCAGGGGACAAAAACCATGAGAACCAAAATATTGCCTGCCACAGTTTCTAACAAAAAAAAGTAATGTGCTAACAAATACTTACTGAACACCTATTATATACCAGGCATTGTTTTAGGTGCTGCTTATCTAACAATGAACAGACAGAAATGCCTGGCTTCCTGGAGCTTATAGTTTAGTGAGGAAAGGACACCAACAAACAAGTTATATGAGTAAAATATATACTAAGTATGGTGTCATTACATGCTATGGAGAAAAATAAATCAGGGAAAAGTCTAGGGAGGAGTTGGGGAATGTAGTTGTACTTTGGAGTAGTGATCAGGGAATAGTGACCAGGGAATTGACTTGTGAGCAAAGACCAAAGGAAGAGAGATAGCATGTCATGCAACTAACTGGGAAACGATGCTCTAAAGAAAGGACAGTAGGTACAAAGGCCCTGAGGTGGGGGCATGCCCCACGTGATCAAGGGGCAGCAAGGAAACCAGTAAGGAACTGGAGCCGTGAGGGACAGCGTGGAAGAGATTAGACTGTGGAAAGAACAACAGCCAGGACATGGGTGGGATGTGGCGTGATAGGAACTGGAAGTGCCGTGTGCAGAGAGAGGTGCAGATTTAATTTTGTGGTCAGAGAAGGTGTATTGGTTATTGACTTCTGCATAACAAATTGGCAGTTCAAACCACAAACGTTTGTTTTCTCAGATTCTATGGGTCAGGAATCTGAAAGTGGCTTATCTGGTCCTGGCTCAGTGTCTCTCTCAAAGATGCAATCAAGTTGTCAGCTGGGCCTCAGTCATCTGAGACTTGACAGAAGCTGGCAGATTCACTCACACATGCAGCTGTTGGCCAGAGCATCAGTTCCTCGCCAGCTGTCTCTCCATAGGACAGTCAGAATATCCCCACGGCCAGGCATCTGTGATCTGAGGGAGAGAGATGGATGCCACACTGCCTTTTATCACACACACACACATACACACACACACACACACACACACACACACACACACACACACACCTTATTCTATTCTTTAGTCCCAAGCCACTGAGTCCAGCCCTCGCTCAATGGGAAGTAATGACACAAGAGTGTGAATACCAAGAGGTGGGCGTCATCAGGCCATCTCGGAGGCTGGCTACAGCAGAAGGCTTCTCAAAAGGCAGATTATGTGATCTGAGAGCTTGATGATAACAAACCAGCAGCTCCTCCACGGCCACCAGCTCTTTCAGACGACAAGCCTGAAAGAAGCAGCACCCACATGGTGGACAGAGGAAGAAGGGAGGGATTCACCAGAGATGACTCTGCTAAGCCCAGACTTCCCAAGCCTCCCCAACTTCTCTCCTATCAGGCCACTGCAGCTCAGAGTTGAGGCCACACACCCCGGGTGCTCCTGAGCCTTTCTCCTTCATTGGCTATTCTCCCACCCAGCAGGCCACCTCCTCTTCCCAACTCCCTGAAACACGGACCATACTCAAGCCCCACCCAAGCCACCACCTTCTCTCCGAAGCCTCCCCTGCTGTTCCAGCCCATGTTGACTCCTTTCTCCTAATTGGAGGAATGTCTCAAGGACACTTCACAGCAAACTTGGCTTAATAGGAAGGTTGTCCCTTTCTAGTTGTGTCTCCTGTCGCCAACTCCATTGTAAACTCCCGAGGGGTAGGGACTGTGTTTTACTCATTTCTGACATTCCTAAGGAAACCTGCCTCAGTGGGGTCCTGGGAGTCGAGATATGGCTCGCTCAGATGGGGTAATTTGAGAAGTATTAATAAAGGGACTAGTTACAAGGTTTAGAGAAACCAATAAAGGAGAGTATGATATCCAAGGGTAGCTCTGCCTGAGGGAGCAAGGGAAGCCAGGAGTTTCCCAAAATGGAGAGGAACATAAGGGAAGAGTCACCAACAGGAGGTATGGCGACCTGGCAGGGGGAAAGCAGGAATAAAACCCTGGCTTCTTGCTCCTCTCACTTCCCATCTCCACTGGCAGCTCCCCTTGGTCAAACTCAAGGGGGAGCCAGAGGGCAGGGGGTGTCTGCTGATGTATTTCCTAAAGTTCAGCCCCTGAGGGGAAGCAGAACCAAGAAAAGGGATGAACCTGGAGAAGCCAGAGGAGCCCACAGTGCAAGACCCGGAGCTGGTGCCTGGCAAAGGCTGCCTAAGTTCCTGAGGCTTTGCCTAATGACCCCCTGGAAGCCTGCTTGGTTCCCTGTGCCTCCTCCTAGCCTTATGCCCAAAGCCCACAACAGGATGTCTGCCCCATCTGCAATCCCCTTCTCTCCTACCGTTAACTTGGCTTCATGTCTGCCTAAAAAGTGCATATCTGACCACTGACTTCCTGATGTAAATATTCCAGGAAAGCTAGTCATATTTATGCTGTGGTTGACCCTTTCCATGTTCATGGTGAGGTGACAATGGAAGTAACACCCTCGCTCCCTGAAGAGAGCAGACGCCTCCATGATTAAGAATCACTTTGGAAAGGGTGGGAATATTGGGCTCTGTGATAATTGGCCCATTCTTCCATCTGGTCCCTTTACAATGCTTGGAATTTATAAAGTCACTGTTGGAGTTTATGCAAAAGCTCTTGCTTTTAATTAAGTGGCCTAGTTTCAGTAAATAGTGTGACCGGGACGAATCTATCAGTGGGGACTGATGCTATGAGTGAAAGGGCTGCCAGATCCAGTAGAAATACAGTCCCCATATGGCGGGACTTGGAGGGAGCTGCCATTTCAGTGATCGCAGACCAAACAGAAACCTCCAGACGCAACTCTGGGTTGGAATGGAGCCAAGACCGTCTGCTTCCAGACCCCAGACTACATGGTGGGTACCTCAGAAGCCGCACAAAGGAAGGGGCTTGCAGGCCACCTTTCCAGTCTCTGGGCCTGGATCCCAAGACAGGGCAGGTCCGTGTCGCAGTTTTCACCATAATCCCAAGAGAAGTGAGGAAAATGACAACAAAGTCAGCTTTCTAACAGTTCCAATTTAACAATTAAAGAGTTATTTTTAATTCAGTATTTCCATAAATTGTATTATTTCTTTCTTTACCTGATGTGGAAATGTCTTTTCTCTAACAAGAGATGGTAATCGTAGACAGCCAGGTTTTTTAAAAATGCATTTTAGTGTTCTAACTTGAACTCCATGCCCCATCCCCCTGCTGATCACAAACATAGACATTAAAAATTCCATGGAATCCCAAAGACTGGCAGCTCATGGTCCAGAGACATGTCAAAATGCCCATGTTCAGATGGGGAAGCTGAGATTGAGACTCAAAATAGGCCCAGGAAGGTTGGTTAAAATCTTTGTCCTCTCACAGCTATGCTACTTTTCTCCAGATATTGGAAACATCTTGGTGACTCAGTGGTATTGTGGGGGGGCGGCAGAGAGACCACAGAGCCATCAAGAATGCCTTCCAGGTGGGTCGGTCTGCCGATACTCTAGGTACAGAATGACAGAAATATCTTCACCCGTGGGAGAATCAGGCTGTTGCCCCACAAGCTCTCTTCTGCTTTGACATCCTTGACTTGGATGCAGACAGCATCCACATCTTCAGCTCACTTCCTAAGGTCCTTGTTTTACTGCCCAAGAAGATGAACCAGAAATTTGAAGTTGGACAGGCCTGGCCTGGCCACTTAACTGGCAGAAACTTGTCCTTTGTAAGTGACTTAGACGCTCGGATTCCTCCAGGACCTGATTATTTGTTTGCTCCCAATCTACTGGTGCTCTATAGGGCAGGGACTATGTCTATCTTGTTTTTGGTTGTTACATCTACAGCACCTAACAAAGGGCTGGCTTATAACTAGCCCCCAGAAAATATGTAAGAATGTCATTCTACAAAGATTTCAAGGCTGTCAGCCCCAGTCTTTATCTGTGGAATGCAGGTGATAATGATACTTCCTCCATAGGAATCTTGCAAGGCTTTGCAAAATTATGGCCATAGATACACTTGCAAACTGTCAGTTCCCTACCACCCAGACAACAAGGACAGTGTCAGGGACAGCTTTGACCTGACCAGGGAACAAGATTTCCCATGACCCAGTCCTGGAGGATATCAGCTGAGTAGCAGGATTCATGTAAATCCAGGAAGGCCTGGGGCTGACCCTACACAGGCTCCCAGAGCGACTCTCCCAGAAAATAAATGAAAGGACATGCACTGAGCTCTCTTCCAGACCCAGACTGCCTCACTCAGGTGTCTTTCCTACCAGGAGACACTTCCACAAAGTTGGTATTTGTGTCACTCGGGGAGATTGTAAAATGCTGTATTTGGAAACATGAATGTGTAATGTCTCCCTGGAAATCTACACCTTCTCAGTGAAAGATACAAGTGCAGTCCGAGACAGACATGTTTAATTAGTGGGCAAACTTGACATTTCCAGTGTTTGGACTAGACAGAGGAAAAGCCAAGAGCAAACTGAGATCTTCTCTTCATCCCTTCCCCCAACTTGCTGACAGAGAATAATTTATTGGGTTTAAAGAAAAATGGATGTCTTTACAATAACAGGAGAGAAAAGGCCAGGAGACTCAAGGGTGGTTATTAAATAACTGTCACCACTACACATGCTCTGTCCCATCTCCTCCACGCCTACCCTTCCTGGGTCCCTGCTTGATCAATGTGCATACGCTCATGGCGGCATTTCTATCTGCGCCATCTCTTGGCCTCAGAGGCACTTCTGTGTCTCTATCACCCCCACATCTGGGACCTGCAATTCCACCTTTTTGATGTCTAACTGATCTGAACGTTCCTTGTCATTCTTAGACTCATGGTCACTTGCAGTAACGTTCTTTTTTGCTTTTCTTTTTCTTTGTTTTAGAGACAGGTCTCACTCGGTCACCAGGCAGTAGTGGTATCATAGCTCATTGCAGTTATGAATTCTCCCACCTCAACCTTCTGTACAGCTGGAACTACAGGCATGCACCACCATACCCATTTAATTTATTTTTTTAGATATAGGGTCTTGCTATGGTGCTCAGGCTGGTCTCAACTCCTGACCTCAAGCAATTCCCCTGCCTTGCCCTCCTAAAGCACTGAGATTACAGGCATGAGCCACCACACTTGGCCAACTTGCAGTAACTTCTCACTGGCTCCTATCCCTCCTACCTTCTCCCCACTCCAAACCAGTTTACATATTTCTGCCAGAACAAACTTTGCAGGGCATAGCTCTCTTTAATCCCTCCCCTTTACCAAAATTTTCAGTAGTTTCTCACTTTTTTTTTTTTTTTTGAGTTGGAGTCTCACTCTGTCGACCTGCTGGGCTCCAGCGATCCTTCCGCCTCAGCCTTCCAAGTAGCTGGAACTACAGGCGCGCCCTACCACACCCGGCTAATTTTTGATTTATTGTAGAGATGAGGTCTCGCCAAGTTGCCCAGGCGGGTCTCGAACCCGCGGGCTCAGGCAATCCACTCACCTCAGCCTCCCAAGGCACAGGATTACAGGCTGAACCACCGAGCCCGGCGTTTCTCACTTATTAAACAACACTGT
>CAUYQG010005134.1:0-22160 GCA_963574415.1 Tarsius wallacei
TAGAGATGAGGTCTCGCCAAGTTGCCCAGGCAGGTCTCGAACCCGCAGGCTCAGGCAATCCACTCACCTCAGCCTCCCATAAATTTGTATTTTTAACAAGTTTCCAGGTGATGCTGATACTCCTGATCCCTGGACCATATGTTGAGTATGAGTTAAATAGCAGATAGACACAGGTAAAGGAGTAATTAGTAAACTGGAAGACAGATCTGGGTGATAAAATGCAGCAAAGAGATAGAGATGGGAAATGTGGAAAAGCAGTTAAATACAGATAAAATGAGAAGATACAACATAAGTCCAACAATAATTTCAGAAGGAGACAACAGAATGAATGAATGAGAAGCAATAGTCACAGAGATACTAAGTGAGAATATTCCAAAGTTAAAGAACATGAATCCTCACTGGGTACGGTGGCTCATGCCTATAATCCCAACACTTTGGGAGGCGAAGGCAAAAGAATTGCCTGAGCTCAGGGGTTTGAGACCAGTCCTCGTCTCTACAGTAAATAAAAAAATTAGCTGGGCGGGTGGTGTGCACCTGTGGTTCCAGATACTTAGAAGGCTGAGGCAGAAGAATCACCTGAACCAAGCAGGTCAAGGCTGCAGTGACTATGAGGAGTGTGCCATTGCACTCCAGCCTGGGTGACAAAGTGAGACTCCAACTCAAAAAAAAAAAAAAAAAAATCCTGAAGCAGATAAATAAGGACAAAACCATTATAAAAATATTTCATGATGGAACTATGGAATGCCGAAAGCAAAGAAAACTTTAAAGCTACCTTAAGGAAAGCTTACCTACACAGGAAAAACAATGAGACTGGTTACAGACTTCTAATCAGTAGCAGCATATGCCAGAAGACAGTGATGTGTAATGTCTTCTAATCCTGAAGGAAAGTAACATTCAGCCTAGAATTATAGGCCTACTAAATTATTATTCAAGAGCAAGGGCTGTAAACAAATACTCTTAAAAACACATCTCTCACGGAAAGAACCACTAAATGACATGCTTCAACTAGCAGGAAACTGAACCCACGACGAAGGAGCAGGATGCAAAAAACAGTGATGAATACGGAAGCTCATAGATCTAAATAGTTATTAACCAAAGGGAGATACATAAAGGGAAACTAAATTACTAGATAACAATAATATGAAAATTGAGAGTAGGAAGATTGAAGCTAAAGCATTCTAAAGCCCTTGTATTATTTGGGAGGAAGTTAGATAATTAGTTTTTTTACCCTGAGTTTATTACACTGTTAAAGGCCTACTAAAGAAAGAAAATAGAATGTGAACTAACACACAGGTAGAATACATAAAATTCAGTGTAATAGAAAGCAGGAAAGAAAAGACACAAACACATGATAAATAAAAATGCGAGAGATATAAATACAAATGTGTCACTAATTGCAAAAAATGTAAATAGAATAAAGTCTTCTCTGATTTTCATTTAGGATTAACAAAGAAATCTGCCTCTATACTTGAGGTGTAGACAATACAAAATGACCCAGAATGGTTGAAAATAATGAGATGGAAAACAACACAGATACTAATGAAAAGAGAGGTAATCTAGCAATGTCAATATCTGATAAATAGACTTTAAGGCAAAAAAAAAAATCAGGAATAAAGAGGGACTTTAATGATAAAGGAATGGCTGTCGTTTTCTATTTTATTATTATTATTATTATTATTATTATTATTATTATTTTTGAGTTGGAGTCTCACTCTGTCACCCAGACTGGAGTGCAGTGTCATGCTCCTGGCCACTGCAACCTCGACCTGCTGGGCTCCAGCAATCCTTCCACCTCAGCCTTCCAAGTAGCTGGAACTACAGGCGCATGCCACCACGCCTAGCTAATTTTTTGATTTATTATAGAGATGAGGTCTCGCCAAGTTGCCCAGGTCTTGAACCTGCGGGCTCAGGCAATCCACTCACCTCAGCCTCCCAAAGTGCGGGGTTACAGGCTGAGTCACTGAGCCCGGCTATTTTATTATTTTTTAATGCTATTCACAACCTACCTAATTGAATATACTGCTCATTAATGTACCACAACCCACTGTCTAAAAATGCTGCCTTAGAAAACACCTCTAAACCTGCCTAAAAGCTCCAAATACTGTCATACCACAGACGACACAGACTGTAACACCTCCACAATACTAGGGAATAGGTGATATCTATAGTTTTAGAAAACTAGAGCCCTAAGACAATAAGGAATATTAATTTCCACCAGACTGGAAAACCAACTTGTATTTTGTTTTGCCAAATATTAGAGAAAGAATTACAACGCTTCCTTACAGAGAGAAAATTGAATTCATGATAAAGTTATGAACTCTGAATATTTTATTAGATTATAGAAAGAGATTTTGCAAACATGTATTTCCTTTATGTTAAAATCTGCATTTCTTGAGTATAAAATCCTACAGTAACATCATTAGTATGTCAGGTCATGGCTAAGATGTAGTAAGAACCTTCTACGAGGCAACCACATAGTCGGGGATTCCACTCTTGAGAGTGTTTCTGAAGGAGCTGACCGTTACATTTCTTCTCCAGCTTCTTTCCAGCAACTGTAATATATCAAGGACCTTCCTCCAGAGCAATTAGAAAAACTCCAGGGAATCTTCTAGAGACGGTAGCTGTTGCTAGGATTTTGTCTGTTTTGCCAAAAATCAGGGAAAACAACTGAGCTAAGAGAAAGCCAGAAAGGTCTATGAAGGGTGATTTCAGAATCCCAGGCAACAGCCTCTCTCTTCTTCCCTGCAACCACTACCTCCCAGCCCAATACTCTCTCCCGACCAGCTGGCTAACGTCTAAAGTTATAATATTATAAAAAACTTATGTATTAAGTACTCTGTAAACCCTTGGGAGGCGGTCTTGCTTCCAGTTTTAGAAATTATTGGCTTCTCAGCCACTTGGCTCCATGGACTAACAGCAATCACAGGAGTCAACTTCAGAACTGAATCCAGATTATTCTCATTAGCTTAGTAATTGATTTAAGAAATTGCTAACAGTGAGAACGTAAATATATATCAGGCACTTTTTTACACTTTACATGCATCCTTTCAGCTTGCTTTCACACCAACCCAATGAAGAAAATATTTTTATTATCCCCATTTTACAGATGAGGAAATTAAGGCTCAGAGAGTTGAAGTAACTTGCTCAAGATTTCTCAGCTTGTAATTACATTCAGCCTCAGGCTACCTGATCCAGAGTTGACTTTTTAAACCAGCATGGTACCCTGTAATAGTTTTCATCACAGTAATATATAGTTAGGAGAATCTGATAATTTTACAGGCTTAAAAAAAAATCCACATAAAGTAGCTATTTTGTTTTGTTTTTGTTTTACTCCAAAGCCAAGTACAAAATAATGTGTACTCTATTTATGTGTCTATCTTGGAAGAGCAAACGGACTCCATGCAGTAATTTTTAAAAGTAAAAGTAGAAAGCCACTGCCTGGTAAGGGAATCTTTGTTTTGCAGTGAAATTGTTTGTGTGCTAAACACTTACACTGCAGTCCATGGTATTTGCTGAATAGCACAGCCACTGCCATTGAAATGATTCCCTAATCATGATAATAATGACTGGGATTAGCCCAGTTCAATGGATGCGTGCTTTCCCTGGGACTCACAAAAGCCTTCTCTAGAGATCCAGGCTTTCCTGGTAATGAGAGGTTAACTAACAAGGCTGCTGTATTCTACATGGGTAAATAGCAGTCCTCAGTTCAAAATGAAGGAAATTAAGGAACAGATAAAAAGGTCTCTGGCCAAATAGAGGAAGATCACACAAAACTGGTCAGCAGAACCCTATGAAAAATTGCAGGCTTCCAGAATGATGGGGAAATGGATGTTTCTGTTTGTTAAATATTTAGGTAATTGAGAGTGAAAGTATTGTAGGAAAAATTCATTAATTATTTTTAAGCGAAAGAACTCTTATTTGCCTCTCAGAACCCTGTTACTTAAAATTTAAACACTTGTATTATTCCTAAAACAATATATGCTCATTGTAAACAATCCAATCCAGAAAAATATGGAGTAAAAGGTAATAGCCCACCAATTCCACTTCCTCCCCAGATAAATCCATTTTTCTTGTATGTCCTTCCAAACACTAAGAATAAACACACTGTAAAGAAAGAATTTGACCATGATAATTTGACTTGTTGGTTATAACTAGTATTGACTTTAATGATTCAGAAGATCTTTTGAGTTTATTCTCATTAAGGTTATCAGTTGTCACAGTACAGAAATACAAAGATTCTTGTGTGCTTAGATCCTGATAAACAAGAGCTTGTGGGAAAGTTGTGGAAAATCCCTTTTTGCCCCCTGCCCCCGCTTCTAGGAGGGTTTGGGTTTGCTCAGATCACAGCTAAAGTTATGGCTGGTGAGATATGATAATCCTTCCAACACAGAACAGAGATGACTGAGATGCCTGATCTTTATGAAAATACAACTTTAGGAAACACTAGAACACTGGTTTTTAATAAAAATATTTGAAGCCTATCTTATATTCTGACATTAGTATAGGGCTGTTTTTGTTCTCTGAAATTTGCATGACATGGTTCTTTGTACATGTATGTAATGTTTTATGTATATTTATAGATAAGTAGCATATTTTCTTTTTGTTAAGTAAGAGAATCTCACATTTATAAGTTTAGCTGGAGTCAACCAGTCTTATTTATTTTGAGGGGAAAATCACAAGTAGTTTTTTTTTTTTTTCTTAGTTGGAGTCTCACTCTATTGTACAGGCTGTGGTATGATTACAGTTCATTGTAGCCTTAACCTCCTGGGTTCAGGCGCCTCAGCCTCCCGCCTCAGCCTCCCGAGTAACAGGAACTACAAGCACACACCACCAAGCCTGCCTAATTTTTTGATTTTTAATCAAAATGAGGCCTTGCCCTGTTGCCCAGGCTGGTCTTGAACTCCTGGGCTCAAGCAGTCTTCCTGCTTCAGCCTCCCAAAGTGTTGGGATTACAGGCATGAGCCACTGCTCCCATCCATGAGTGGTTTTCTAAGACAAGTAAGGCATTCATGCATGCCCTGGGAGATGAAGTAGTAGGAAGGACTTTATTTTTCTTGAATTTGATAAAGCCATCTTTCCAAATTCCTTTTGGTGAGTAGAGCTCTGAGGTTGATTAGAGCAACTGGTACAAAGAACCTAGGAGTTTTCTGGGAGGGAAGGGACTGAGGTGACCCCAACATTAATATTTATAACCATGAACCCCAAGATTCATGCTTATAAAAACTCATTGGAGGACTCTTCTATACGAGAACAGGATCTGGAAGATAAAACGTTAAAGGATGCCCATGAAGGGAAGTTTGTTATGACTGGGCTCCTCACCACTGAAGTGTAGACGTATGTGCTTTGAAATTAAAAAAGAGGGCCGGGCTCAGTGGCTCAGCCTGTAATCCCACGCTTTGGGAGGCCGAGGTGAGTGGATTGCCCTGTTGCCCAGGCTGGTCTTGAACTCCTGGGCTCGAGCAATCCTCCTGGGTTCGAAGATCTTTTGAATTTATTTTCATTAAGGTTATCAGTTGTCACAGTACAGAAATACGAAGATTCTTATGTGCTTAGATCCGATCGCCTGGACTGGAGTGCAGTGGCATGCTCACGGCCACCGCAGCCTTGACCTGCTGGGCCCGGATTCCTTCCGCCTCAGCCTTCCAAGTAGCTGACCCGCCTGGGCAACTTGGCAAGGCCTCATCTCTACAATAAATCAAAAAATTAGCTGGGCATGGGGGCGCAAGTAGTTCCAGCTACTTGAAAGGCTGAGGTGGAAGGATCGCTGGAGCCCAGCAGTTTGAGGCTGCAGTGGCCAGAAGCATGCCACTGCGCTCTAGACTGGGCAATAGAGTGAGACTCCAACTCAAAAAAAAAAAAAAAGAGAATGCTGCCATGTTTTAGTTATAAAGCTGGACCTACCTCAGTAGCTTTTGCTGGTTATTCTTTTGTTTCAAATTCTACAAAGGAGAATCTCTCTGGATCTCCAATAGACTTACAATGTAATACACATAAACAACATGTCTACATTTCCCAAATACTTCCAATCCAGCTGTGATTAACATTTTTGGAAAGTTAATAAGATAAATCAGAAGATTTAATAACCGTAGGCCTAGCTTTATTTATAATTTCTATACCTTATTTAGAATGCCAATAAATTTTAACTTAAAACAAAAACAAAAAACAACCATCCATTGTGGGAGTAGAATTGGAAATCCTGAAATAAGTCCATACTGCTATAGTCAACTGATTTTTGACAAGGGTGCCAAGACCATTTAGTGGGGCCAAGAATAGTCTCTTCAACAAATAGTGCTGGGACAACTGGATATTCATATGCAAAAAAGTGAAATTAGAGCCTTACCTCACATCATATACAAAAATTAATTCAAAATGGATCAAAAAGCTAAATCTAAGAGCTAAACTATATAACACTTAGAAGAAAACAAAGGGGTAAATCTTTATGACCTTGGATTTGGCAATGGCTTCTTAGATATGACACCAAAAGCACAAACAACTAAAGAAAAATTTGACTTCAGCAAAATTTAAAACCTTGTGCATTAAAGGACACTGTCAAGAGACTGAAAGAAAACCTTGCAGAATAGGAGAAAATACTTGTAAATCATATGTCTGAAAGGGTGTAGTGCCCAGAACATACAATGAACTCTTACAACTCAACAACAAAATGACAAACAACCCAATTTTTAAAAGGGCAAAGGACTTGAATAAATATTTTTTTCTTTCCTTTTTTTTTTGAGCCAGAGTCTCACTCTATCACCCGGACTGGAGTGCAGTGGCACGCTCACGGCCACCGCAGCCTTGACCTGCTGGGCTCAGATTCCTTCCGCCTCAGCCTTCCAAGTAGCTGGAAATACAGGCATGCGTCACCATGACCAGCTAATTTTTTATTTATTGTAGAGATGAAGTCTCACCAAGTTGCCCAGGCTGGTCTTGAACCCATGGGCTCAGGCAATCCTCTTGCCTCCGCCTCCCAAAGTGCTGGGATTATAGGCATGAGCCACCGTGCCCAGCAGATATTTTTTTCAAAGGAGATCCTCAGATGGTCAACACACACATGAAAAGATGCTCAATGTCATTTGTAATTAGGGAAATGCAAATCAAACCACAATGATATATTTAAGAGCTATCTTGTAGGGTGAGCCACTGCGTCCTGCCACCATGAGGAAATTTAAAATTACACATGTGGCGACATTACATATCTATTGGACAGACAGACCTATTTGCTCGCAACCTACTCTTAGTGGAGCAAATCGTCACACAACCTCATTTATGCTCAAATATGATGTGAACTTTAGGAGTGTAGATAATTCATTTAGAAAAATACATCCTTGAAAATCAAAAGTACATCCAATTGATTTGTAAAGGATTTTCCATTCAGGGTTAATAAGCCAATGTCTAGGAGTATACCGAAAAGGGATTAAAGCTTTACTGGGTTTTCCAGGCTCGCCGTGATCCTGAGATTCAAGAATTGCGTCAGTGGCAAAAGAAACTGCGTGAAGGCAAGTACATTCGCCAGCGAGTCAAAATTTTCTGGGCCAAACAAGAACAAAAAGGTCAGTTGCTTGATTCACAGTCCTTAATTTATTCAAGAAAAGCCTGATTCTTATTCCAGACTCAAGAAACCTCTGAGATTTTATAAGGTCCTTGTGTCTGCATGGGACTCAATTTGTGTGGTGGGAAGAGGCTACATATTAATATTCTGCTCTGGAATGGCGAAAGTGATATGATATAATATATGTGGCCATTTCCCTTCCTCTGGGACAAATTCAGTGTTACCTTGTGTCTGTAGGTTTTTACTTTTTAAGTTACGAGACACCAGGAATAGCCCATTATTTTGGAAACATGGTGTCTATCAACATGATGCATAGTTATTTTTGTAAGTTGTTGATTGTGTGTCTGAACTTACATGGTATTTTATACTTGTCTTCTTCCCCTTTGTGATGGTTAATTTTATGTTCAACTTGATTGGGCCATGAGATGTCTGGATACCTTGTTAAACATCATTTCTGGGTCTGTCTGTCAAGGTGTTTCCAGAGAAACTAAGTTTGCATTTGAATCAATGGGCTGAATAAAGTACATGGGCCTCCCCAATGTAAGTATGCTTCATCCAATCTGCTGAAGGCCTGACTAGAACAAAAAGCTGGAGGAAGGTTCAATTAACTCTGCCTGACTGTATGAGTCGGGACACTGATCTTCTGCCCTTGGTGCACCTGCTTCTCTGGTCTTCAGACCTGGACGTGAGTCTAGGTCATTGGCTCTCTAGCCTTTGAACTACACCACTTTTCTGGGTCTCTAGCTTGCAAGTGGCAATTCATGGGACTTCTCAGTCTCCATAATTTCATGAGCCAATATCTTAAAATATCTCTTCCTATGTCTATTTAAGATTCCTGGCTGGGCGTGGTGACTCAGCCTATAATTCCAGCACTTTGGGAGGCCAAGGTGAGAGAATTACCTGAGCCCAGGGGTTTGAAACCACCCTGGGCAACTTGGTGAGACCTTGTCTCTACAATAAGTCACAAGAACTAGCTGGGCGTGGTGGCATGCATCTGTAGTTCCAGCTACTTGGAAGACTGAGGCGGAAGGATCACCTAAACATAGCAGGTTGAGCCTGCAGTGACCGTGAGCATTTCATTGCACTCCAGCCTGGGGAACAAGAGTGAGACTCCAACTCAAAAAAAAAAAAAAAGTTTTCTTAAATCTCTTTCTTTATACAGAGGGTGCCAAAAAATGTAAACACATTTTAAGAAAGGAAAAAACGATATCAAAGTTGTAATACTCAATGTATACTGATAACAACTCACACTTGGTAGATGATTGTGCTGGTCAGTTCTACTGTCCTGCCTGTCGCATGGTGATGCTAGCATTCATCTGATTAATGCCATCTTTTGAGCAAATATGTACACATTTTTTTGATACCCCGTATATAAATTATAAGTATATAAGATCCTGTTTTTCGAGAGAACTCTAATATACCTTTTTAAATATAAATTAAAAACACACACAAAGTATGAAGAATAACACAACAAGCATCCATGACCTGTTACATGCAAATGTCACCATTTTGTCCTATTTGCTTTTGTTGTTTTTTATTTTTGAATGTTGTTACCTCATATTCACTGTAGGAAATAACAAAAATAATAGCTAAAAAAGGAAGGAAAACCCAGAAATCCCACCATGGTTAGTATTTTGGTGTTCATCTTTCTATACTTTTTCCAGTATAAGAAGATGCAAATAAATACATTTATATTTTATGAAAAATGAGATATGTATGCATTCTGCTATATAATCTGTCTTTTCACTCAACATACTCTGAATGTCATTCTGGTCAACAACTAGAGAGTGCCATCGTGATATCTAATGGCTGCATGGGCTGGATTTAGCATCATTTAACTAACAAGGCAGAAGGAGATTCATGATATATTTTCAAGTGGAAAAAATTAGATTGCATAAATATAAGTTTTCATCCTTTTAAAAATATATGCATGGGCAACTTGGTAAGACCTCATCTCTACAATAAATCAAAAAATTAGCTGGGCGTGGTAGCAAGCACCTGTAGTTCCAGCTACTCGGAAGGCTGAGGTGGAAGGATTGCCGGAGCCCAGCAGGTTGAGGCTGCGGTGGCCGGGAGCGGCCACTGCACTCCAGTCTGGGCAACAGAGTTATACACCAACTCAAAAAAAAAAAAAAAAAAAAAAAAAATATATATATATATATATATGCATGGAAACACAGAGATGCTGAATAGTCTGGAAAAAAATGAATGGTCATTACTTTTGGGAATTTGGACTACAGAGGAGAAGGTGCACTACTGGAATCTTTTAAATAAGCACTTGACAACTATGAGAAGCTACAAAAAAACAGTTGTACACAACTCAGCAGACCACAGGCCATTGCGCTTTGGGTCCTCTCACCTCCCCATCCTACCCTCTGCCCATCCTCCCTTCAGCCCCTCCAGTCTCTTCTCTGTTCTTGTAATGTGCCAATGCTTTCCTCGTCTTGGGACTCTACCTTCTATTCCTTTTCTTACAAATCATGCTTCCCCAGCTCCTTTGTGGCTGCTCATTCTCATCCTTCAAACACAGGGCATCGCCTTCTCAGAGGTGTCTTCCCTAGCCACCCTACTGAAAAGGACCAGGATCCAGGTTATTGAGAAATCTCAAGATGGTGGAATTTAAACAAAAGTTGTGGGTTCTTTTCCTCCCCAGAAATTGTCTTCCATCCTGCTCTCTCAAATCTCTCTTTCCAGTTCCGTAATGGTATATTGGGTGGACTCCAGGTCTTTTCAGTATGTTCTCATCTCATAAAGTCTAGACTGAGACTTTAAGTCTCAGGCTCAGATCCAGTTAATGCTTACCTGCTCCTCTCTGCCCTGCTTAATGGTACAGATGCGGAGGAGAAAAATGTCTTGGCGTCCATGCTTCCACCCCTTCCTCTTCTGGGTCTCTTTCTCCTCCAGTGGGTTTGGGTGGAAAAGAGAGCTACAAGGGACATCCCTCTCTTCACTTCCTGTGGTGATCCCTTGTCTGCCACTGCTTCTCTGGCTAAGACTGCTTGGCCATCCCCATGCTGGCTCTCTCACTCAGTATTTTTAATGAGCTTTTCCTCAGAAGAGACAAGAGGTTGCAGAACCCCTCTTGGGGCTCTGACTCTGACTCTTGCTTTTCCACAGCCACCTGAGATCCCACCTTTGCTAGTCCGCTGCAAGCTTTTTGCTCTCGGGGTCTCTTTACCCAGTGGCCAGTTCTCGTGGGTGGGGCACTGGAAAGATAGTTCAAGTCAGCAGTCCCCAACCTTTTTTGGCATCAGGGACCAGTTTCATGGAAGACAATTTTTCCACAGACTGGTGGGAGATGGGGAGGAATGTCTTCTGGATGATTCATGTGCATAACATTTATTGTGTATTTTACTTCTTTTTTTTTTTTTTTGAGTCAGAGCCTTACTCTGTCACCCAGGTTGGAGTGCAGTGGCATGCTTATGGCCACCGCAGCCTTAACCTGCTGGGCTCAGAAGATCCTTCTGCTTCAGCTTTCCAAGTAGCTGGAAACACAGGCACACGTCACTACGCCCAGCTAATCTTTTTTTTTATTTATTATAGAGATGAGGTCTTGCCATTTTGCTGGTCCCAAACCCCTGGACTCAGGCAATCCTCTCGCCTCCGCCTCTCAAAGTGCTAGGATTACAGGCATGAGCCACTGCGCCCTATTTCTGTTTCTATTATTATCACATGATAATATATATATATAATGAAATAATTTTACTACTCACCATTTAAAAAAAAAAGGCATGGATGGAAGTGGTATATAGAAGAATGGGCAGGCCACACATGGACTAAAATAAGTGTTAGATTCTCACTTAAAGCCTGCCACCAGATGTAGTTGTTCAATTGAAGTCATCAACTCACTTGCCTCTCACTGATAGGGTTTTGATATGAGTCTGCAAGCAATTGAGTCTTATGGCCTCTGTGCAGTCAAACCTCACTGCTAATGTTAATCTGTATTTGCAGCTGCCCCCCAGCACAAGCATCACCGCCTCACCTCCACCTCAGATCATCAGGCATTTGATTCTCATAAGGAGCACCCAACCTAGATCCCTCACATGCGCAGTTCACAATAGGGTTCGCTCTCCTAAGAGAATATAATGTTGCTGCTGACCTGACAGGAGGCGAAGTTCTGGGGTAATGCGAGCAATGGGGACCGATTGTAAACACAGATGAAGTTTTACTTTCTTGCCTGCGATTCATCTCCTACTGTGTGACCTGGTTCCTAACCAGGTCTTGGCCCACAAGTTGGGGACACCTGCTTTAAGTTACCTCCCAGAGTCCACCTGACCCACAGTAAATCAATGGCTGACACGTAGACTTCTCCACTGCCCTCTTTCTCTGCTCCATCGTGTCTCTCCAGTTCACAATGGCCTGCTCAAACAGGCACATAGGAGAATGATCTGTAAATCTGCTCTAAGAGCAGATGTCCAAATGGGTAATGAGACACCACCCTCCATTTCTTGAAGGACATGACTCGATGAATCGATTTCATGGTGGTTTGAAACATACCCCATTGAGCTACTGCTCTTACTATTTATTTTCTCTCTTTCCTTCCCATAGTTATCTAGTTAGGTGATGGTTGGGTTCCTTTTTCATAAACCAGTGATTCTCTTTTTAAAATACCAGCGCTAGGGCGGTGCTTGGTGGCTCAGCCTGTAATCCCAGCACTTTGGGAGACTGAGGTGAGTGGATTCCCTGAGCCCGCAGATTCGAGACCAGCCTGGGCAACCTGGTGAGACCTCATCTCTACAATAAATTTAAAAAATTAGCCGGACGTGGTATGCATGCCTGTAGTTCCGGCTACTTGAAGGTTGAGGCAGAAGGATCCCCGGAACCCAGCAGGTCAACGCTGGAGTGGCCGTGAGTGTGCCACTGCACTCCAGCCTGAGCGAAAGAGTGAGACTCCAACTCAAAAAAACAAATAGATAAATAAGAATAAAATATCAATGCTATTGACTGAGAACCAAAGATGCAATTAGCATTCCTAGTGCCCTGATCTTGGTTTCTAAATAGAAAGATCCTGGTTTCTAATTCTAAATTGAATTAGGGTTCTTTCCAGAAATGGCTGATTCCAGGACTGGATCAAGGTAAGTACAAGACAAACCTAGAACATCTTGGGCCAGAAGATACAGAAGAATTTTTTAAAAACTGATGGGGACAGGCTCCAGAGTGGAGTTCCACTGGGCAAATTTGGAACAATTTAAGCATCAAAACTAACAATGACAGTAATGAATTATAACTCACTGACTGAAATACAAATTTAGATGTCCACACAAATACAAAATGAATTAAAGAAAGAAAGAAATACTTAAGAAAGAAGAGGAAGGTTTTCCTTACCTTAGTTAGAATGCCAGCCAAGACATTTAGAAGGCATAATGAAATTTAAAAGTCACCATTTTGTCGCAATGTTAGCTAATAATCAATTTAGGCCAGAATTGTCAATAGAGGCTAAAAACACTGAATGAGTTTGATGAAGAACATGATATTTAGAGTCCCAAAATATTTCCAAAAAGTTGTCATTAACTACAAAGGGCAAAATAGTAACTTTGCCTTAGAGAAGCCTGGCAGACCCACCTTAACCAAAGTTCATATCACCTGTTCAAAGTTCATATCACCGCTGGGCTCAGTGGCTCAGCCTGTAATCCCACGCCTTGGGAGGCTGAGGTGAGTGAATTGCCTGAGCCTGCGGGTTCGAGACCCGCCTGGGCAACTTGGCGAGACCTCATCTCTACAATAAATCAAAAAATCAGCCAGGTGTGGTAGCGCATGCCTGTAATTCCGGCTACTTGTAAGGCTGAGGCAGAAGGATCACCGGAGCCCAGCATGTCGAGGTTGCGGTGGCCGGGAGCAGCCACTGCACTCCAGTCTGGGCGACAGAGTGACTCCAACTCAAAAAAACCCCCAGAAAACAAACAAACAAACAAAAAAACAAAGTTCATATCAGCAATAATGGGACAAACTGATGTCATGGTGCCTCCTGACATGATGTGCTGAGGACACAACATCACCTGTGCACTATTCCTGTCGATCATGCCTAACTTGAAGGCCAGGTATGGTGGCTTATACTTATAACCCCAGTTACTCAGGCTGAGGCCAGAGGATCACTTGAGCCTAGGAGTTTGAGGTTGCAGTGAGCTATGATTATGCCACTGCACTTCAGCCTAGGTGAAAGAGCAAGACCCATGTCTCTGAAAATAAATAAATAAGCATAATTTGAATTTAATCATAAGGAAACCTCAACAAGTCTGAATGGGAGGAATATTACAAAATAAATGATTTGGATTCCAAAATGCCAACGTTAAAAAGACAAAAATTAAAGGAGACCAAAGAGAAATGCGACACATGATCTTAGGATCCAGGATGTAGAAAAAAATTTTATATAGGAAATTATTGAGACAATAAACTTATCTTGAGTATGGGCTTTATATTAGGCAGTAATAACACTATTCAATTTCCTGATTTTACTCAATGTCTTCCTTCAGGCTAGATAAGACGTCTCCTCATTCTTTTTTTTTGAATTAGAGTCTCACTTCCATCACCCAGGCTGAAGTGCGGTGGCACGCTCACAGCCATCGCAGCCTCAACCTGCTAGGCTCAGGCCATCCTTCCACTTCAACCTTTCAAGTAGCTGGAACTACAGGCATGTGCCACCATGCCCAGCTAATTTTTTGATTTATTGTAGAGACGAGGTCTCGCCAAGTTGCCTAGGCTGGTCTTGAACCCCTGGTCTCAGGTAATCCTCTCATCTTAGCCTCCCAAAGTGCTGGGATTGCAGGCTTGAGCCACTGGGCCCACCTGTCTCCTTATTCTTAAGATACATGCCGAAGGTTAGGGGTTGAGGGGCCATGCAGCTTAGCCTCAAGTGATTCAGAGAAAAGAATGTCTAGCACACATATACATACACATTGAGAGGTAGCTGCACACAGAGAGCAAATAAGGAAGCAACTGCAAACAAGTTGGTGAATCAGAGAGTTCTTTGCACAATTATTGTGACTTTTTCTATAAATTCAAAATATAAGTAAAACAAATTCCAGGGCCTCACCTCCAGAGAGTCTGACATAACTGCTTTGGGATGGGCCCTGAGCATCAGCATTAATGTTAAATTTTCCAAGTTCTACTGCTCAGCCAGAATGGAGACCCTTAGGATCCCCAGTTGTTTTGTGCTCCCTTTAAAATGTGGAGGCCAGGCACAGTGACTGATGCCTGTAATCCCAGGCCAAGGAGGAGGGATTGTTTGAGCCCAGGAGTTCGAGACAAGCCTGGGCAACATAGCGAGACCTCATCTCTACAAACAATTTAAAAAAATTTGTCAGACATGGTAGCTTGTGTCTGTAGTCTCAGCTACTTAGGAGGCTGAGGCAGAAGGATCACTTGAGTCCAGAAGGTTGAGGCTGTGGTGAACCATGATCATGCCACTGTACTCCAGTCTGGGTGACAGAGAGAGACCCCCAAAATAAATAAATAAATGAATAAATAATAAAATGTGGAGCCCTCTAGGCCTCTGTGTCCTCAGCTGTGGGTAACAAGACAAGTCCTGCTGATGCTTGATTGTACATCTGTTATTTGTTTACCTGGCAGGTGTCTTTCCCACTAGAGTGTAAGATCCGTGAGAACAAAGACTTTGTCTGCCTGGCTCGCCTCCTAGCACAGTGCCTGGCACAAAATGAACACCAAATAAATGCTGGTTGAGTAACTAAACAAAAGAATGAATAGAGTTGTGAGGTTTCAGTGAGTCAACATACAGAAGGTGCCTGGTGCAGAGCAGGAGCTGATGGAATTGGCGGTCTTAGAGGCCCTTGGAAAGGAGTGGCTTGAGCTATTACTGTTTGGCTGGCTCAGCACCGGACTGTCATCCATGCACAACTAAAGTTTCATTTCACTTCAGGATTGGAAGGCAGTCAGGGCTGTAATCAGTTTAAAGGTCGCAGAAAGTGCAGCTTGCCTGTTTTCCTTCTGTTTTCCTTATTCTTTGGAGTTGATTTGCGGTTGGTTGATTGATTGACTGGGCTTGATCCAGAGCAGGGAGAGTAGTCTGGATTTCATGCTGTTGTCCAGACAGCAGTGGAGGGGCGGGGGCCAGTGGAAGCATTCCCATTTCCACCTGCTTCCCCTGCGGCCTTCAGAGGGCTCCCAAGGAGCTGTGCGTTCCAGACAAGATGAAGTCTTCAGTAAATATTAATACCCCAGTGTAGACCAGTGGATAAAGTCCCATTTACGCTGAGACTGCAAAGTGCCCTTTGGGCAAAAACACGGAGTCTAAAGACTGTCCCCAGGGCTGTTTTCAGTTAAGAAGGAAATCAGTGCAGCATAAAAGAAGGTAAAGGACTGGGTTTTAGAGTTGGCCAGATCTGTCTTTTCTTTCTCTCTTTTTTTTTTTTTGAGTTGGAGTTTCACTCTGTCACCCAAGCAGGAGTGCAGTGGCATGCTCACAGCCACCCTAGTGTTGACCTGCTGGGCTCTGGTGATCCTTCCACCTCAGCCCTCCAAGTAGCCAGAACCACAGGCACGTACTACCATGCCTGGCTAATTTTTTAACTTATTGTAGAGACGAGGTCTTGCTGTGTTACCCAGGCTGGTCTCGAACCTGCGGGCTCAGGCAGTCCTCTCGCCTCAGCCACCCAAAGTGCTGGGATTACAGACCTGAGCCACCATGTCTGGCCCAGATCTGTCTTTTCCAATCCTACCTACCACCTCTATCCGTGTGACCCTGATCTAGTTAACTTTGATAAATCTCAGTTTTTCCATGTGCAAAATGGGGCTAATAGTACCAGTTTTATACAGTTATCGTTAAAGGATTACAAGAGATGATCTTTAGAATGAGCCTTGGCACATAGTTCCCATAAATATTAGTTATTGTCACCAAAGTATTGTTTTTTTGTTTGTTTTTAGAGTTTGAGTCTCACTCCGTCGCCCAGACTAGAGTGCAGTGGTACACTCCTGGCCACCGCAGCCTCGACCTGCTGGGCTCCAGCGATCCTTCCGTTTCAGCCTTCCAAGTAGCCAGAACTACAGGCCCGTGCTACCACGCCCAGCTAATTTTTGACGTATTGTAGAGACAAGGTCTCGCCAAGTTGCCCAGGCGGGTCTCAAACCTGCGAGCTCAGGTAATCCACTCGCCTTGGCCTCCCAAAGTGCTGGGATTATAGGCTGAGCCACTGACCCCGGCCACCACAGTATTGTTAAAGCATCTGTGTGCTTTTGAATAATATTGTGTTGATTTCTTCTGTAGATTCTCAGCGCATGGGCTTCCATGTATAGACTATGTTTGTCTTACTCACAAGCCTGGCACAGAGCAGGTGGTCTATACATATCTAGGGGGAAGCTCTGGGTTTCATTTTACATATGAAGAAATAGAGGCTCCAGAAGATCAAGTGACTTACTTGAGGTCACACCACAGAAGAGGGCCTGGGGCTGGGACCCAGGAGTTCCCTTTCTCTGCCCCTTGTTCTAACATATCCTAAGGAGAGAGACCAGAGAGACAAGATCCTCTCTTTAAGTCTATCATCAGACCTAAACTTCTCAGGAATCTTCAGGAAAATGACATTTGGCCTGTTTGATTTCTTATTATCTGAGCTTCAGGGTTTTTAACTGTTTTTGTTTCTGTGGATGGGAGCTTCTAGCTAGGGGCTGAATTAAGAGGAGCAGGGTACAACCTGCTGCCCACCAAGGGGAGCAAAACTTCTTGTTCCTGTCAAGTGTCGCCAAGCTGAATCATTTTGTTAAGCTCATGCCCTAGAGTTAAACCTTATGAATCTGGATGGTGTGGAGGTTTAGAATATAAATCTCCTCAGCCAAGGTGACACTGTAGTTAGGCCTCAGAGGCTTCCAGTGAGGCAATTTGAATACGGATATTAATTAAGCACATGCTAGTTCTCCTTTAGACTTGTGATAAAAAATAGTGGAGTGATTACAATTTTATTTTTAAAAAAACACAACTCATCTATGCACAAGTCCAGGAGACAAGCATATCTTTTTAAGGTGTTGCCATTTTATCACACTGTGCTCTGGTATTTACAGTGTGACTACATTTTGCCAAGTTCATATCTTGGAGCAGCCTTGGTGCAGACAGCAGGTCTGAGGGAGAGTCACATCAGCTGTCGGGGTAGAATCGTGGTCATATATAGCCTGTCTCATGTTACCGTGAATCAGAGGCTGCCTGTCCCAAACAGGATTTTCTTCTAGGACAGAAATGGTATGAAGTTATCCTCGAGTCTCTATCCATTGGGACAGATGCAGGAATTATTTTAAAATGTGTAGTAAAAATTTCAGCCAATAAAAGAAGATTCCTAAGTCATTTTTGAGATGTAGTCAAAAATCCTGCCCTGATTAATGGCATAATTTTAGCTTCATATAGTCAGTAATTGTTTTCAAATGTACTTTGTAATTGAATATCCATATTTTATTTGGAAATCTAGTATGAGCAATAAGAAAGAAACCATAAAAATTGTTCCCATGACATCAGAATAAATTTCATATTTATGTATTTATATACATGCACACATACATGCATTCATATCATAACATCAAATAAATTTCTTGTATTTGTGTTGTATGTGTATTCCTTACATATGTACAAGTAATCTTTAAATAACTTTGGAGTCCCACTCTGTCACCTAGGCTGGAGTACAGTGGCACTCTCGTGGTCACTGCAGCCTCGACCTGCTGGACTCAGGCGATCCTTTCTCCTCAGCCTTCCAAGTAGCTGGAACTATAGGCACACACCACCATGCCCGGCTAATTTTTTTATTTATTGTAGAGATGATCAAGTTGCTCAGGATGGTCTTGAACCCTTGGGCTCAGGCAGTCCTCTCACCTCAACCTCCCAAAGTGTTGGGATTATAGGCGTGAGCCACGGCGCCCTGCCTTAAATAACTTTATCACTTAATGTTTTCAGGAAAAGGCAGAGACTGAGAGAGAGAGATTGAGCCATCAAAGGAAATGGATTATTTACTTTTTGTTTGCTTAACTATTTATTTCCTACATCATTCCAAGAGTGGTTTGTAGTAGTTACGAAAACGCATACGATATAATATTTTTAGGTATGTGTGGTAATTGAGTTAAGGAAAAATTAAGATTAAGGAAAAAATAAAGCTAAATATAGTAAGCAAAATACTCTGAGGCCTATATTGACAAATAAAAATTATATATATTCATGGTATACAGCATGATGATTTAATATATGGATACATTATATAATTATTACCACGATCAACTTGATTAACACACCCATCACCACCCATCATTGCCTCTCTTGTGTTTGTATATGGTTCGTGTAGTGAGGACACTTAAAATCTGCATCCTTATTAAATTTTAAATAAACAATACAGTATTATTAACTGTAGTCCCCGTGCTCTACATTAGACCCCCAGAACGTATTCATTTTATAACTGAAAGATTATACACTTTAACCAACATAGAGGTTTCTTAAAGAAAATCAAAGATGGAAATGCCATCTGTTATATATCATAGTGTTCATAAGAAAAAGGACAAACCGGTTGTTCAGGAAATACTGGAACCCTTGCCTAATACATTGTGCAGTATGAACAGTAGCCTCAAAAGTGTTGCTATAATAAATAGAAATATAGTTGTGAACTTCCTAGAAGTCACAACAATAAAGGAAATTGGATCATTAATGGTTTATTGTGTCCTCAATATTTAAAAAGTTTCTTGGGCCAGGCACAGTGACTCACACCTGTAATCCTAGCACTTTGGGAGGTGGAGGCGAGAGGATTGCCTCAGTCTGCAGGTTCGAGACCAGCCTGGGCAACTTGGCGAGACCTCATCTCTACAATAAATAAAATAAATTAGCCAGGTGTGGTGGCACATGCCTGTAGTTCCAGCTACTTGGAAGGTTGAGGTGGATCACCTGAGTCGAGCAGGTCGAGGCTGAGGTGGCCGTGAGCATACCACTGCATTCCAGCCTGGGGGACAGAGTGAGACTCTGACTCAAAAAAAAAAAAAGGGGGGGCCGGGCTCGGTGGCTCAGCCTGTAATCCCAGCACTTTGGGAGGCCAAGGCGAGTGGATTGCCTGAGCCCGCAGGTTCGAGACCCGCCAGGGCAACTTGGCGAGACCTCATCTCTACAATAAATCAAAAATTAGCCAGGCATGGTAGTGCACACCTGTAGTTCTGGCTACTTGGAAGACTGAGGTGGAAGGATCTCCAAAGCCCAGAGGGTCAATGCTGCGGTGGCTGTGAGTGTGCCACTGCACTCCAGCCTGGGCAATAGAGTAAGACTCCAACTCAAAATTTAAAAAAAAAGATGTACTTAAAATGAACACCTCATTTTGACCACATCATCTGCTTGGGAATTGAGATGCCACTGGAGTACAGTTCTCTCCTTCCTACCCTGTGGAATTGAGTGCATCCCCAAGAGTGTAAAGGACGTTCACCACTAAGGAGCAGCTGTAGTTTATCAAGTGTATTCCATGCACCAGGCACTGAGATGAACACCTTTTGTTTTCATGTAGTCCTCACAGCTGCTATCTCAGAGAGATGATATCTCCATTGTACAGATGAGGAAATAGGGGCTAGGAGGATTCATGACTTGCACAAGGCCACACAGCCAGTCACAAGCCCCTGGCAAGCTTACGGCCATTACAGCCTCGACCTGCTGGACTCAGGCTATCTTCTGCCTCAGCCTTCCAAGTAGCTGGAACTACAGGCGTGTGCCACCATGCCTGGCTAATTTTTTGATTTATTGTAGAGACAAGGTCTTGCCAAGTTGCCCAGGCTGGTCTCAAACCTCTGGGCCCAGGTAATCCTCTCAACCTCCCAAAGTGCTGGGATTACAGGTGTGAGCCACCGCACCTGGCCTGCTCTTTTCTTTTCTTTTGTTTTCTTTTCTTTTCTTTGCAAGACAGGGTCTCACTCTGTTGACTAGGCTGGAGTGCGGTGATATGATCTCAGCTCATTGCAACTTTGATTTCCTGGGCTCATGCAGTCCTCCTGCCTCAGCCTCCCTAGCAGCTGGGCCCACAAGCATGCACTGCCATACCTGGCTATTTTTTTTTTTTTTTTGTAGGGATGAGGTCTCACTATGTTGCCCAGGTTGGGTGCTTTTTTCTTTGGGTAACAATGTATCATTGACCTCTTTTCACACAGTACATATAGATGTATCGCATTATTGTTAGTGGTGTCATAAAAATGATAAATCTGTACCATACTTTTTAAAAAACCAATTTCTATTAATGGATATTTGGCTTGTATTGTAAACAGTGCTTCATAAACATTTTTGTAGAGACATTCTTTCGTATTTCTGTAGCATAAATTCCTAGAAGTGGAATTGCTGGGTCAAAGGACATGCATATATTAAATTTAGATAGTGATCAACAAGTTGTTATCTAAAAATGTTACATCAGTTTATACTTAATGCCACCAACCCACTGAAAGTTATTATCTAAAAATGTTACATCAGTTTATACTTAATGCCACCAACCCCCTTTTGATGGGTGATGTAATCTTCATGCTACATTTTCCCTATTTGTAAAATGAGAATTATTATGCCTCAGTAATAATTCTAAATGAGGTCATTGTTTTGATAATATCATGACTCTTTAAGAAGAGATGTATCTGTGTCATTTTCTTTTCTTTTTTTTTTTTTTTTGAGTTGGAGTCTCACTCTGTCGCCCAGACTGGAGTGCAGTGGCACTCTCGTGGTCACTGCAGCCTCGACCTGCTGGACTCAGGTGATCCTTCCTCCTCAGCCTTCCAAGTAGCTGGAACTATAGGCACGCGCCACCATGCCCGGATAATTTTTTGATTTATTGTAGAGACAAGGTCTCACCAAGTTGCCCAGGCTGGTCCCGTGGGCTCAGGCAGTTCTCTCGCCTCCACCTCCCAAAGTGCTGGGATTTCAGGCTTGAGTCACCATGCCCGGCATCATTTTCATTTTTATTTTTTTCTTTCATATCTCCTTTAGTTCCTTCTCCATTTTAACCTGCAAAAGAAAGAAAAATTTGATTAAGAGGCATCTAGTGACTTTATGCCTTGGCATCACTTTCATCAACTCTATTTTTAAGACTCACCAGTGGCTGGGGATGTTTGAATGACATCAACTTTCACACATATCTTTGCATTTAAAATTTGCAAAAATCTGCTCAGCTAGGACATGCCTCCTATTGAAATGCTTGAAGATCCCCAGTGTTCCACTGATATTTAAAAATAAAATAAGCCGGGCTCAGTGGCTCAGCCTGTAATCCCGCACCTTTGGGAGGCTGAGGTGAGTGGATTGCCTGAACCTGCGGGTTCGAGACCTGCCTGGGCAACTTGGCGAGACCTCATCTCTACAATAAATAAAAAAAAAAAACCAGTCGGGCGTGGTAGCGCGTTCCTGTAATTCTGGCTACTCAGAAGGTTGAGGCGGAAGGATCGCCAGAGCCCAGCAGGTCGAGGCTGCGGTGGCTGGGAGCGGCCACTGCACTCCAGTCTGGGCGACAGTGAGACTCCAACTCAGAAAAAAAAAAAATATATATATATATATAATATTAAAATAAAGTATAATAAAATAAAATTAAGTGAAGTGAAATAAAATAAAATAAAATAAATTAAAAATATTAGCCAGACATAGTCATTCCTGACAGTCATTCCAGCACTTTGGGTGGCCAAGTCGGGCAGATTGCTT